>CM034538.1:57827612-57885112 GCA_020002185.1 Paraescarpia echinospica | reverse complement strand
AAATGGTGTAACAATTGAGAGTGCACTATATATATAAGAACTTACCTTTACTTTTTTTTACTTCACATAGCTGTGTCATCTCAATTTCATCACAGTCATAATACCTACAGTACACATCCATAAATGGCTGATTGAACTAACTTGATTGTGCATCAATAATGAATTGGATGTTATTTCTGAAACAGCAGTCATGTTGTGGTACTTGTAGGTAATAAGGTTGGAAAAAATATAACAACTTTCAGATCAAAGTAACTTGAAGTGTTTCAGGGCAAAATACGATAAACGTCATTTTATAAATTTTGCCCAAACCAGGGCTAAATGTTTGTTTTCTGTTTTAAGCTAGGATACTACCTAACTGATACAAAAACGCAACAAATCCCCACAAAACGACATGCACAAAAGAGCATTTACTTTCAAAATGTGATAAGCGTCATCCGTCTCTTTTGAACATGCTCCGGGGTTGTACCGTCCAAATTGCGAATGTTGAGTTGTTGTGGGTTTACTAAGCACAATTTGGCAGGCAGTATACTTTCAACATAGTTGTCATAGTCTTAAGAAGGATATATTAATTTACTTGACCACCAAAATAGTTGGCTATAAATAGCATATATGAGTATTTCTACTTTGAATTAAGTATACTATGTTCAGTCAAAGATACCCTGTGGACCGTGCTGTGCAATATCGAGAGAACAATGATAAAGAAATAATCGATATCTCCATAGCTCAATTTTCCACACCATTACCGCTGTTTCCCGGCATGAGATGAATTGCTCAAATTATCGTTACTGCTTAAATCTGGCAATACAAATTGACCCTGGTTATTTGGTCGGGATTAAAATGAATTGGCTTCTACCGATCGAGTAATCAATGATGTCCTATGTGTAGTGTGTGTCCTGATGTAATTATACAAATTCCGATGGTCAGTGTCTGCAGTGAGAGGGAAGTGGACGGCACCTGACCCACTCGTCCTTGTGAGACTAGGCTGACTCATGACATCACTAGACATATGTGACCTGCCACAGTTAAGTCACAGGCCTATTCTGCACACGAGCCAAAAATAGCTGTCAAGGTCATGTCACATAATTTTTTTGATTTTGGCAGAAATGCATTCCTTATAGACTCACCTTTCAATGTCCAGTTTATTTTCCTTGACAACTAATCCCAAACTACTAAATACCCTGCATCTATGAACACATATATTAAAAAATATTAGGCAGAATCAGTCACAATTGGCAAAGTGGGTATTAAGTTTCAAAGTTGTGAAATGGAGTTTTGTGCTCAACCCGCCACAGGGACCAAATCTCTCGTAGAAGAGATGTATTATTGACAGGCGTTATCAGGTGAAGTCAGCAGAGCAATGGTGGTTTAATGAACACATAGTCCTCCAAACAATTACGGAATGTAATGAAGTATTGCTAATCTTCATTCACTTCCTGCACAAACTTCTCCCATACCAAGTATTCCATACTGAGGTCTCCTTCCCAACAACCCTAACTAAACAAATACACATGTTAGAATGAGCCAACATGTTAGAGTGAGCCAACATGTTAGAGAGAGCCAACATGTTAGAGTGAATCAACATGTTAGAGTGAGCCAACATGTTAGAGTGAGCCAACATGTTAGAGTGAATCAACATGTTAGAGTGAATCAACATGTTAGAGTGAGCCAACATGTTAGAGAGAGCCAACATGTTAGAGTGAATCAACATGTTAGAGTGAGCCAACATGTTAGAGTGAATCAACATGTTAGAGTGAGCCAACATGTTAGAGTGAATCAACATGTTAGAGTGAGCCAACATGTTAGAGTGAGCCAACATGTTAGAGTGAATCAACATGTTAGAGTGAGCCAACATGTTAGAGTGAGCCAACATGTTAGACTTAGAGTGAATCAACATGTTAGAGTGAGCCAACATGTTAGAGTGAGCCAACATGTTAGAGTGAGCCAACATGTTTGAGTGAATCAACATGTTAGAGTGAGCCAACATGTTAGAGTGAATCAACATGTTAGAGTGAGCCAACATGTTAGAGTGAGCCAACATGATAGAGTGAGCCAACATGTTAGAGTGAATCAACATGTTAGAGAGAGCCAACATGTTAGAGTGAGCCAACATGTTAGAGTGAGCCAACATGTTAGAGTGAGCCAACATGTTAGAGTGAATCAACATGTTAGAGTGAGCCAACATGTTAGAGTGAATCAACATGTTAGAGTGAGCCAACATGTTAGAGTGAGCCAACATGTTAGAGTGAATCAACATGTTAGAGTGAGCCAACATGTTAGAGTGAGCCAACATGTTAGAGTGAATCAACATGTTAGAGTGAGCCAACATGTTAGAGTGAGCCAACATGTTAGAGTGTGCCAACATGTTAGACTTAGAGTGAATCAACATGTTAGAGTGAGCCAACATGTTAGAGTGAGCCAACATGTTAGAGTGAGCCAACATGTTAGAGTGAATCAACATGTTAGAGTGAGTGAGCCAACATGTTAGAGTGAGCCAACATGTTAGAGTGAATCAACATGTTAGAGTGAGCCAACATGTTAGAGTGAGCCAACATGTTAGACTTAGAGTGAATCAACATGTTAGAGTGAGCCAACATGTTAGAGTGAGCCAACATGTTAGAGTGAGCCAACATGTTAGAGTGAATCAACATGTTAGAGTGAGCCAACATGTTAGAGTGAATCAACATGTTAGAGTGAGCCAACATGTTAGAGTGAATCAACATGATAGTTAGAGTGAGCCAACATGTTAGAGTGAGCCAACATGTTAGAGTGAGCAACATGTTAGAGTGAGCCAACATGTTAGAGTGAGCCAACATGTTAGAGTGAATCAACATGTTAGAGTGAGCCAACATGTTAGAGTGAGCCAACATGTTAGAGTGAATCAACATGTTAGAGTGAGCCAACATGTTAGAGTGAGCCAATATGTTAGAGTGAATCAACATGTTAGAGTGAGCCAACATGTTAGAGTGAGCCAACATGTTAGAGTGAGCCAACATGTTAGAGTGAATCAACATGTTAGAGTGAACCAACATGTTAGAGTGAGCCGACATGTTAGAGTGAGCCAACATGTTAGAGTGAGCCAACATGTTAGACTTAGAGTGAATCAACATGTTAGAGTGAGCCAACATGTTAGAGTGAATCAACATGTTAGAGTGAGCCAACATGTTAGAGTGAATCAACATGATAGAGTGAGCCAACATGTTAGAGTGAGCCAACATGATAGAGTGAGCCAACATGTTAGAGTGAATCAACATGTTAGAGTGAGCCAACATGTTAGAGTGAATCAACATGTTAGAGTGAGCCAACATGTTAGAGTGAGCCAACATGTTAGAGTGAATCAACATGTTAGAGTGAATCAACATGTTAGAGTGAGCCAACATGTTAGAGAGAGCCAACATGTTAGAGTGAATCAACATGTTAGAGTGAGCCAACATGTTAGAGTGAATCAACATGTTAGAGTGAGCCAACATGTTAGAGTGAATCAACATGTTAGAGTGAGCCAACATGTTAGAGTGAATCAACATGTTAGAGTGAGCCAACATATTAGAGTGAGCCAACATGTTAGAGTGAATCAACATGTTAGAGTGAGCCAACATGTTAGAGTGAGCCAAGTAAGGGATAAGTTGCTAGTTGCATGCATTATCTGTGATATCAAATGGTCATGGTTATATATAATAATGTTTTTCTGCTTCTTTCAGCTTCTTTGTTATTCATAATTGTCTTTGCAGTGGTCAATTTAAATCCCCTACCATCAACAGATGTAGTTATTAGATCTGTCATGTCCCATCTAAAATGTTGAGTTGATCAGAAATTATTAGACCAGTCACTGATTGACAAATTTCAGTAGTGTGGGTATTAAGTTGCATAATTGTGAAATAGGTTTGTATGTTTTTACTCCACAGATAATGAATTTTAAAATGATACCTCATTTATTGAAAAATCTTCAGTAGTTTTTGACTTATTGTTAAAATGGATACAACCTTTAAAAGGCAACGTATTGAGAAGCAACATCATTTCAACTTATATAGGTATTGCTTTGTAATCTGTGTTTGTCAATGCAAGCATTTTATTAGTTTTGGATTGTTTGTCAAGTAAAATAAACCACAAAATGAAAGATGAGATTATGTGGTGTGCATTTCTGCAAAAATCAAAAAAATTGGGACATGACCTGGTCAGCTATTTTTTTTTCATTTGCAGAATAGGCCTGTGACTTAATACCGGGTTCACCCATGGCGAGTGACATATTATTGGCTTGCCTGTGGAGCAATTCACTAAACTCCATTACCCCCAACTTGGCAATCAGTTCATGTTAATCAATTATTCATCACAGTTGCACATCTAACTTTGAAATTACACTCCCACGACGTACAGTGTATATCTCCATGTGTCATTCATTGCTGCTTCAATTTGATGATCCGATCGGCCTTGACCTTTATGTTGTCTCAAGACGTCATGAGGAGGAACTATAAAGCTTGTTCTCTGTATGTGATACAATATGGCTGCAATGTAGGTACTGTGCTATTAAGTTAGTAGAAATGGTCAGTAATAGGTTCAATTTAGAGTAAGATCGTCCCATTGACAAACCTTTTGTGGAACCAGCATGAGATAAATGACAGCGGATGGGCACAGAGGTTATTAATTAGTGCTCAGTGCGAGCATTAAAATTTCATAGACATGCAGCATTTGATGTGGCTTGACAAGACATGTACTTATGTTGGTGATAGTATATTGCAGAAGACATGTTCTCTGTTGTCAGTAAACAAAATGTATGTTATTGTGCCAAATGTTCACCATGAATGTGAGTGAATCCCGGCGAGAAGATAATGTTGTGTGGTAAACATTTATTTAAATAATCTATTGAATCGTAATCATAACTGTTTTTCAGAATGGGATGCATAGTAGTGTGGAAGGATTGTGGTCGGCCATCTTTCTTTCTATCATTTCTATATTTGTAACAATCCGTCTCACCTCTGATGACTGCCACTGAATACATGTATTTCAATAATTAGCCACATAATTTACCTGGAGTTACTACATGTTAACATTAGAACAATACATGGGGATTTAGGTCTTCATTAAATAAACTTTGTTTCACTTATATCCATGAGATGTATGTTAATTTTGGTATATGTATACACAGATATATAATATCGTTTAAACATAATATTATATATTTCTGTAGACATATATTAATTTTAAACACAATTTAAGATATTTCGTCTTTCGATTTGTGGAATACAATATCTGCAAAACATTTGTTGTCAGATTAAGACCTCAGCAATGAATAACAATGATTGATGCAGAAACGATAGACATCGTTCATGGTCCACACTGATAAATAAACCATTACCACTGATTTAGGTTAACGAGAATGTGGCCATCTTACGTTGTGAAACCACCTGGTGTTAATCTATGGCCAAGAGTTCCTGTCCCATATATCTGAAATTAGAATCTCAACAAAGAATGTCAATGAAATATACAGAAACTAGGACAAAGTTTGTTTGTTTCAAGGTTCTTCGGGAGTGATAAAAAGCCATCAGTGTTGGTCTGGGTTTACCTGCATGTATCCAAATGTATGCACCATACTTAATAGTGATTTTAGCTCTCATAATCTGTTGTGTTGTCGTTGCAGTCTACATATCAAATGTTCACCGTCCAGGCATCAAGCTATTGCTGATCCACAGTGCAGAGCCCCCAGATCTCGCCTCGCACCGTAAGTATCGTGTCCTTCTACCCTTCTCACCATAGATGATGAACCTGTTTCATTCTGAGCAATATCAACCTAAATTTTCATTGAAATTATGGGAATTTTAGGTGTGGTATCAAAGCGTGTAACTTAATTTAAACAATGTATATTTGAGAAAGTTGGATGCTGCACAGCTGTGGTAGTATTGATTTCCCATAAAAGGTGCAAGTGATACTGGTTTATAAATGCAGATCTGACTTGTCTGCTCAAGCTATGTTTTTCTCAAAGGTGAATAGGAACTGAACTTTGGTCTGGCATTCATCTCCACAAGGCTAACTGTCTAAGTAAAGAAAACACATTTCTATGGTCTCTCATTCTGAAAGGAGAAAATTGTGCTATGCTATCCTGTGGAGAGTGTAGTTTAGAAATTAGAGCACATTTATATAACTGCTGTGATATATTCATCTGCAAGATATAATGACCCAAAAAGAAATTTGATAAGTAATCTAACATAATTATTGTCTTGGAGAAACTCATGACCCTATACCAGATTGGTTGATTGATTGATCATGTAAGCCAAAAATATTCTGGTATTGGTTAATTGTTAACTTAAAATGATTAGCAGCCTAATGGTGAATAATTAACTACAACCTACCCGGTACAACAATTCAGATTGTGTCTGCGTGGTTTAATGTGTGTTGCAGTGCAGAGTACATATATCAGTATGTGCATTTGTAAACAGAACATTGTTTGTGTGAAACTGTGAAAGCAAAATTGCCTGTTGTTTATATATATATATATCTATGATAATATGAGGGGAAAGAAAAATATTCAACTCAAATGTTATTTATGGTGCAAACCATAATATTTATCGGCAAATCACTAGGGTTGTCCATGTTTGGTTTGGCTTGCCTTACACCAATTCTCTGTGGTTTGGTTCTTGTTTTCATTGATGCAGTTCACCAAGGTAGCTTCAACATGAAACTTAATTTTGTTTATGGTGTGTGTGAGTGCTATTCTGAAACATGAAATGCATTATGGGTATTTTGTGTCCTAGTGGGTGGCCATGAAGATAAGGTAACCTTAACGAAACATTTCTAATAGTTTTATTAGCCATTGTATGCCATTGTGTTAAATTTAAGATAGTATAATAAAATACACAATGACGTTTTACTCATGATATGATTAGTCATTTAATCAGTCAGTCATCATCATCATCATCATCACTATTGTTATTGAGGAATGCTGAAACGCTAATATAATTTTACTTCACTTAATTCTCTTCGCTCTGATAATAGCATTGGGGCGAAATGAGAGAAATGTAATCACCTCTGAATCAATACAGATGTGTCTAGATCTTGCTTGGATGCAGCAATGTGCTAGCCATGCATTCATTCAGAAGATTGCGTTAGCAGCTAATCAACTATTGATTTCACTTGCAAGCATTATTATAGCCCATTCAACACAATGCTGTAAACACACACTGGGCTGAGAGTCAATATTAGTGATGTCTTTAATGAATAATCTCTCACCTCTGATGCACCATTAATAGAGGTACACAAGTGTGTATGCTAATTTGTTTATTGTAAACAGTGTTCGGATATAGAAAGATAGGTGACTTAGTATGACAAAGCAATAAGTCTCAAGTGATGTTTGTTTTTCTATTTTAACATCGTTATGCTTATGGATATTGGATTTGAAACAGTCTCTTGAATAACCCTGCCGCCCGATGAATGATTATGTGAAAAAATTAAGCGACAGTATCAACCAAAGGTACAAACTCCAGATGGCACGTGGACAAGGAAGCTTATTGAGAGTCCAACAATTTTACTTTCTAATACACGGTGTGTGTGTGGCCTGGCTGCCCTTGACAGAGATCTGATGGTAGACATTTTGACATTGCTCACAGGACATGTAACAACTGGCCACATCATGAGAAATACATGGTAACGACTGCTTTCTGAATACAGAACAACAACAGTTGTTTATTGATGCATGATCATCAAAAAAATAAACAAAAATACCATGTTATATGATAAACACTACAGAAAGTAGATATGATAAGAAAGCATGAGATTGAGCATTGGAGAGACAACATATAACAGAAATGTATTCTTTCTTGTTAATACTCACTCAAGTAGATGTATATTGAATTATGTACATGCATATGTTGTGTTCTTGTTTCCTTGCTTGCTGTGGGTAGAAACTACAAATGCATTTCTGACAATATGGCGTAGGTCAGTGAAAGTGTGAATTAAGGCCATACAATCCCAAGATTCTAACATAGTAGTAGCAGTACATTCAAACTGCCAATAATGATGTATGAGATGTACACAGCTATTACCACCTGCATTCAGTAGCAACCTGCTCTTAATATTGTCAATTAATCTTCTTATACATATTCCGCTTCTTTGTGCCTGTGGCACTGCACTAGAAGTAAGACATTTCCACTCAGGCCAATTGTAGAATCAATTACTGTCTTGTGACACCCTTTGTTAGCCGTGTCTAAAGTAAACATGTTGATTATGTATTGGTAATTGTTGTCACACAGGCGCCTGTGGTTTCCCAGCACATCAGTTACAAGATTAGCACCATGACACATTTTCAGGACACCCTTCTTGGTTACTTGATATTTATATAAGTTTTGACCTACTAATGGAACATGAGCTGTTGAGCTTCAAAATTCACTTATCTTCCTTAAAGGTCTGTCATATGCATAGTCTGAGAGAAACTATTGGGCAGAAAGCTGGGGTTTCTGCTCTTGGCAATCTTATAAAATCTTGCTATATATTATCATTGCCATCGAAATTAATTAGTCATACAGTTTCCAAGCTTTACCTGTACATTATTTCAAAGTCATAGCATTATTTATTTGGTGGCTGACTACAAAATTCGTCGAACATGTAGTGCTGTCAATATGACCTTTATATGTCCCTCAATTGAGTGTATTAGGCTTGATTCTATTTTCAGAAATGTCTTTAAAATGGAGAGTTAGTACTACTGGTCAGTGTTACAATTGATGTCCTGCTGATTTGGCAATGTTAATATGATTTATTAGGGCTCGATGTTTTGAATTGTCAATTTGCATACAGCAACAACAAAATTATTAATCAGCTGACACTGGACTAAACGGTTCTGCTATGATATACCACAGCTTATATGGAAAGTAATGTCACAATTATTTCTATAGCTTGCTATTTATGTAAGTCAAATTGCCGAGTTATGTTTACAGTGTGTATAATAATTTCTTATAATTTCTGTCAGTTTGAAACAGTATTGTGCCAAACACGTTTCGCATGACATATGTTTGCTGTAAGTGTAACTTCTGTTGAACTTTTGAGTGCCCTTGTAATATTATGGTCCATAGAACATTTCATATGTACATTCGTGTGGGGCAGACAGACCAGGGCACTCTGCTCTTGTTATCAGTTCATACATATATATACCTGTAGTGTACTTGTATTGCCTCTTAATTTAAGTCTCACATATTCTAGCAACATGCCACAGTCAGAAACGGAATAGATTTGAAGTGGCAAAATAAGACTATCACTGAAAGTGGTATCAGATGTCAAGTTTTGTTTGACCCCGGTCGATGTCGATGTCAAGTCGTGTCTGTCGTGTGCTTGTAGAGGCCATCTACATGAGTGGCGAACTGTGGGCTGAGATGTCAGCCAAGGAGGAGGCCAAAGTGAAGAATCTGAAGCAGAAGTACAAGCAAAAGATGACCGAGGCAAAGGTCAGTGCAGCCAATAACCCTGACGCTGCATGTCCAGTCCTCTTCACCCCTCAGTAATGACCATCATGTTGTAAAGACAACCCGCCAGCAAGCAAAAATCCCAGGACAAATGGCAACTAGGATATAATTCCTCCACCTTATATGGTGGAGGAATTATATATAAATTGCCAAAAAGAATTTTTTTTTATAAAGTGCCAAACATATAGTAAAAGTAATGTTCTTTACTTTATCTTTTTGATGTCAAGTTATATATCTCAGTGAATGTATGGCATGGCAATGTCATCCTTATTGAATGAGTAATTTTGGCAGACAAACAGTGGAATTCAAATGTGGGCATCAACAAGGGCTTTAGCAAGAATTTTAGTGGTGAATTGTGTCTTGGAGGGGGTGTTTTGTCAAGGGCGAATTGTGCCCTTCATCCATCAACAATGCTACCTGTGTTTCTGCTCGTCCATCTACCATATATATATATCTCTTCCCCTTTCCAAGTAATTAATTTCTGTAAAACCAGCAGGTAAAGTAATACCTGTGCACTGCATATATATAATCTTATAATTTCTTAGCGGGTTCCTTTCTAAACAACTTAACAATTGGGCCGCGTAACTATTGATGTTATCTGCGCAGGTGGAAGGGACAATTAGGTCGTCGTTCAGCAGCAAGCCAGGCGAGACGATAGCGAACATCGCCGAGAAGGACAACGTCAGCATGATCGTAATGGGCACGCGGGGCATGGGCACCTTGCGTCGGACCATCCTCGGCAGTGTCAGCGACTATGTCGTGCATCACGCCAGTTGCCCGGTGCTCGTGTGCCGGTCGGGCGCAGAGTCTTGAAGCGGGGGGAGCCGTCTTACAATGATCAGAAAATGTTGATAACGAATGACAGGACAATTAATGTGATAATGAGTCGCGACAACTTAGACAAAGAAAGACAATCATTGCACGAATGGGGACAATTTAATTGCAGTGGGTGCAAACACGGGGAGAAGTATCTTCACGCCTGTAAGAGTTGGACGGTCGAACGTATCCTGCATTGCAGTTACAGTGCCGTGAGCGAGAGAAGACTGTCCATGAGTGAAGGTCGATTGTACTTCGGGCTGTTTCCTGGGCGTCGTCTAGCAATCATGGAAACCGTACACCGTAGCAATAATCAAACAGCATACACGCCGCAGAAACGCTGCAGGAGCCATCACGAGCGAACCATTAAGACATCACTTCGACTTCCTGGAAACAGGAAACCATCAGGCGGTTCCACAGGAATCACCTTTCCCATATTCCATTTAACTAATTATTTATTTCTATGTTACGGTGACATTTTCAGATTTATTGCATTTATGTCCGTGTGTATTTCCCCGGGTAGCGATAGCGGGCAGTTGGTTGATTATGGAAATGATCATGTGCAGTAAATCAATCATTAAGCCGAAATTAACTGTTTTGTAATCTACGGCTAATTGGCGACGCATACATTGACCAGAATGTGGATTAGCCGCCTGCGTGTTGTCTATATCGATGGATGGGAACGTGTAGTGTGGACAATCTAATGTAACGACGTAATCATTTTACAGTTCACTCAGGGCTTTCACATAAAGTGTGGTTGTCAAATCTAACAGGCTACCTAACGACCTCACTGCCGTCAGATTCTGTTTAGCGAGGCAGTCAACATTCCATTTAGCAACGTGATTGCGTCTGTGTCCAGCGGAGACCTGAATTATGGCAAATAATTATCTTAGGGTGGCTTGCGCGAGACGGGCGACATTATCGTCATCTTCGGATGGGAAGCATAATGCTGTCATAATCCCGAAATGGCCAGCGTGGGAAGCATACTGCCCATCATCTTCGGCATGTGATCGATTTATGGACGCTCTCCACACAACTGCCCTCATTCCGATTGGTTAGATGATATTGTTTATGCGAGCAATTGTTTGCAAAAAAATTACCTCTGTTGAAATTGGCTTGATTGTTGATCAGAGTTTTCTGTGAAATATCCCAAATAATAAATGTAACAACTGGGAAATAAATGTTCATAATTAAAAAAAAAAAAAACCCACAAATGTGATGTCTTAAAAGGTGAATAATTTAATTAATCATATTTGTACATGTGCATGTAATTAGTGTTGTGTATACACCTTATATATCATATATTTACTCATGTTGATTCATGTGTTACATTGTTTACAAAATTATGTCACATAGACTACACTTGTATGATTATACAACTAATTTCATATTAAAGAGATCATTCGATATATACATTAATGATTTACTTGTGTCTTATTTCCTTACGGGTTGTGGCAACAACATAAAACAAATGTTTCTCGTAGTTGCTTAATGCGTGTTGACACCATTGTTTATTATTAAAGGACAACAAAAGGCAACCTTTTGGTGTTATGCACATAAGAGTTAAAACAAACTGACCATTTGCAACTACAGTGATTTACTCAGAATGTAGTCTCAAAGTGGAAGATTCTACAAAAAGTCCGATATCCTGGAGGATGATATCTTGCTCATGACGCAAAGGCTTGACCAACCAGAGCTGAACTGTGACGTCGGTTATGACACGCCATGCCTGTAACAATATAAATTATATCATTGCTGTCGTAAAGTAAACACAGTCAGTTTATAGAGATCTTAAGATTTAAATGTAGTAATATTTTGTATGTAATGTATGTAACCAAGGTACGTTTTGCCTGACTAGCAATATGTTTGTACCCTGTCTGGAATGGTAAGGTAAGGCAACCTGGACAAATGCAGAGTTATGGGGGGAACCGAAGAATAGGATTGGCGAGGTTAGAGGTAAGGATAGTGAAAGGTGTATGAAAGAACGCAGATAGTTCGACTGGGGATATTAGAGGAGTTACAGGTTGACAAGGATGTGAAGCAGGGGAGTGGTCTTAGACAACCACTCTTCATGGTGATGAAGGAATAGGTCACCAGAAATACATCTTTGATATGGTGATATAATGTATGCCACATCAGCCAGCGGAGAACAATCAGGATATACACATCCACAATTTGTATGGGAAGGAGATATTAACGAAGCAAGGATGTATTAACGACGGTACTGGAAGACGGAAGGTATTATGTTTGGGCATCCTCGCGCGCCAGGGGTCGCTGCTGCTGATTACGTCAGTTCCAGCCAGCAGTACCCCTGGCTGATCGCTTTGCGAAACTCTGAATTTAAGCTCAGCCTATGAAATCGCTCACTAGATCAGTAGATCTACTTAGGTCAGGTGGTCATAATAAAACTAAGTTCAACCAACCGTGGGTCATGTTACATGAGAGAGAGAGAGAGAGAGAGAGAGAGAGAGAGAGAGAGAGAGAGAGAGAGAGAGAGAGAGAGAGAGAGAGAGAGAGAGAGAGAGAGAGAGAGAGAGAGATATGGCTTTGCGTACGTTTATGGGAAGGTAATTGAGAAGACGATCTGTTGGAACCAGAATGGCGGGTGAGAATACAAATGCATGGCAGTGCACGAACGAAGGAATGATCTCAAATGAAATAAGGTGTTTGAGATGTCAGTGCTGCATAATGCAGACTTTACCATCAAAAAAAACTACGCATGGCGGGCGACGAATCTCATCTCAGTCCACTTTGTTTGCGGGATCTCTTGTGGATTACTACAAATCGAGCTCGGGATCCCCTAACAAAAAAGCTCATTTGATGTTTCACATGCTCGATGCAGGCATCTATGACATAAAATCGACCAGAGAGAGAAAGAGAGCCTGCCGGTAATGTGAATGTGAGGAAGCCGAGCAGTTTCGGTATGTGTTTGTGCCGCTCGCGCTTGTAGAAATCGAGTTAATAGCACGTCTCAGCAGATGAATGCAATTTCCATGCGTTGTATAAAGTAGTGAAACGCCGTATTCAAGTACAAAACCAACTTTTATAGGCCTGTATGTACAGAAATAGTAAAGATGTGGAATCACAATGGATCTATTCGCAACACCAGTGATTTTTGAACTTCAATATAGTAGTTAAGAATGGCTAAGAAGGTGCATGGTGGATGTATATCCGGTTTGTTCTTTCTATTTAATGTCACCTCATAGTATCAAACTAGGTTTGTCGACTTACTATAATATATACTATATTCCACTTCTGCTTAAGCTGTTTAACGTCGTGTTTCTTGGCATCAGCATTTAGCCGCTTTGTATAAGATCATGCATCATTATATCACCAAGTTTTTCGTGATTCTGGTTCTGTGATCGAATCAGTGACATGTGTCGTCGGCAGGAACCGTTCAAAGAACTCGACACCTCGCGACTGTTATCATTACCAAACATGCAAGAAGGCATAGCCATGGCAGTGGCGTATCTCGGAAGGACAGTGCAAAGGCACCGGCGCGGGAAGATGTTGGGAGGCTGAGGCTCACGGGCTCACCAAAACCTTCAGCTGCACCCCGCTTGAGGCTGACAAAAAACCTCAAACTGCACATACGTTCAGACACACCAACACTTTCTGTTAATTAGAGTTAACCTCGTCCAATTCAGGGTCAGACAGTTACCGCAACAAAAGTTCCAAAACAATCTTGGCCCACGCTGATCACTAATCGATTGTACTTGCAGATATAGAAAACTGCATTGGGGAAACCCTTCGAAATTGGTTTATGGCAATACTATGATGGCCGAGAAGGGCCATCGCGTTTTTGTGTGGCAACCTGCAGCGCCATAGGGCGATGACGCGATGGGCGATGCGATGAGCGATGCGCGATGCGATGGACGATGCGCGATGCGATACGCGATGCGATGCGCGATGCGATACGCGATACGCGATGCAATACGCGATGCGATACGCGATGCGAATCGCGATGCGATGCGCGATGCGCGATGCGATGCGCGATGCGATGGTATACATTATAAAGGTGCCGCAATGAGCATGCGTACGCCGAAAACGAGACTTAGGCAGCCATTTTTATTTATTTGTATTAAACATATTTCTTTTTGTGTTCAGAGCATGTGATGATGGCTGATGACGCTGACTGTACGTATACGGTTACACATCTAGTTATTGTGCACAAAAGATTATGTGATTGTACTTCTAAATATTGTCTCGGACATCTACTGGGATTTAATTTAGCCAAACAAAAACGGGTGCCAGGCAGGCAGCCTCTTCGCAAAAACTAGACTGGAGACTGAAATAGGTTACTTTATAACATGAAACATGTACCTATTCAACATTTTATTTGTTAAATAATTATTGTTTCCATCTGGATATCTCTGATCGCAAATATAAACACTATTTTGTGTGCCTGCAGACACGATGAACCAGGGATGGTTAAGGTATTTATCAGTTTAACATTAACCAACAGTTTTGAAGCCTATTTGTTTATATTTATTAATTAATGACATAATATCTGTTCAGAATGCAAACATGTTATTTATGCCTTATATAAATTAAAATATAAACTTTTCATAATTTATGCTTCTTGATTTACTCCTCGGTCCCCAATATTTCCATGTCTGGAAAAAACTGACACATATGCCGTGAGACGATCTTCGATACAAATGCAGTGATGTTTAATTACTTAATCTGGGTTCCGTAGTAGCACATAAAAGCAGCGTTGCGCCGAAATACAAGTACGAATAACGCGGTGTCAATAAATAGGCCCACTCAAATCAGGCTACCAGCGCTATTGGACCACGTAATAAACAGCCAAAATCGACAGGAAGTTAACTTGTAGTAGGTCTACTAGGAGGTGCACGGTGCGCGCGGTGCGTCTACAATTCGATTCACTTAGGGGTCATCTCAGAACGTCGATGTCCGATATCAGACGAAATTACTTTCATCTTGCCTCAGCCCCCCACCCACCTCAGACGAATTAAAAAAATATTAATATGATGATACCAGTATAATTAAGCGTGTTGGTCGATGTCCGACGCCAGATGAAACTGCCTGAGACCCCCGTCCCCCCAACAAAAATAATTTCGCTTGATATCGGACATCGATGTTCCGAGATGATCCCTTAGCAAAAATGAAACTACACTATAGGAACAACGATTCGCTACCTCGTTTGTGCATTTTATATGTAGGTTTGGTAAAATAATTAGAGACTACTATTTTAGTTTACGATTTATATATTTTATTATAAACTAAAGACACTAATGTTTAGTAGGGTCTAACTGGTTATAGTTATTTATATATATATACATATATATTGTTATATTTATGTAAGGCATAATGAACATGATATGTACACCTATGAAAATATATCATGTCATTAATGAATAAATATTCCAGAAATGTATACTTCAAAGCCCACGGTTAATGTTCAACTGAAAAATGCGTTCAACATCCCTGTTTTTCATGTGTGGAGGTACATAAATTATCGTTTATATTTTCGATCAAGGATATTCAGATGAAACCAAAAATGAAATGGGGAGTGGTAGAAGAGGTACACACCTCATGCTATGAAGTAATTCATTTTTGGTCTCCGGTTTTGGTGAGAGAACCTAGATTACATTCTGTAAAGTGATTGCCCGCATGCCACCGTTTATCTTAGTCTAAACTCAATCACATTAGGCTTCTATCATAATATTTAGAAGTACAATCACATAATCTTTCGTGCACAATAACTAGATGTGTAACCGTATACGCACACTCAAAGTCATCAACCATGGACACATGCGTTGAACATAAAAGGCATCCAGTGTTGCCTAAGGTCACGAATTTGTTCAAGCCCTGACAACAAAGCCAAACCCAAAACACTGGCGTCGGAACATGGTGGATATTTGGTGGATATTTGGTGGGTTGAGGCTCTCCAAAACCTCGATTTGCACTCCCCCTCTTGAGGCTCGCCAAAACAGCCACATTAAGGCTCTCCAACATCACAATTTGCACACCCATTGAGGCTCGCCAAAATAATTCCATCTTCAGGCTCTTCAAAAACCTCGATTTGCACCCCCTCCCAAATATCTACATTGAGGCTCTCCACAAACATGAATTTGAACTCCTCATATATTCATGTCTGTCAGGGATGAAACTGGCCTCGATTCCGATGCTCGATGTCTGATTTTTTTAATAATTTATCTCGCTGATCCTGCACAGCTCTCTCCACCAGATCGTTCGCTCTCGTTTTCCACCGTTCTCCCAATCCTTCAAAATCTCTTTTTTCATAGTCTTCCCATCGCAGTCTAATTCTTCCTCGCCTCCTTTTCCCTTTCAGTCTCTGTTCATCTGCTCTCTTTGCCATCCGTTCTTCTCCCATTTTCTCTACAAGCCCTGCCCATCTTAGTTGTCTCATGCTTATGCTTGTTCAGAAACAATTGTGTCGACTAGTCATATCAAAGACACAATTAACCACAGGCGCAACTACGACCAGACGATGTAAACAGGTATCATCATTCTAGTCCACTGCAGCCATTTTGGGAGGTGGTGCTGTTCTAATCATAGCTCCTGACCCAGGGATTATCGTCTCCACAGACGCACCGACTTTGACACATCATGTAATCCACTTGCCAGAAAAGAGATACAATTAACCGAAAGTGCTACTTAAACCCCACTTTAGTGCATCGGCACTTCCAGGTGTAAATTACAATTTTGATATACTCGTTTGTGCTGAATCATATAGAAAACGACATTGCTCTCTAGTCTAACAAATTCAGTTTTGTTACAGCCTGTAACATAGCTGTTAAGGTGTATCAGAATGGGACGAGGAAAGGCGAATGTGTTTTTGGAGGACAATCGTTCAGATGGGACCACCTTGATGATATGTTGCAAGACATGTTGTTGTTGTCTATGGAAGTTCCCATAGAAACCAGGAGTATACACCTCAACAATAAAATAATAAAAATATTGAATGAGTATTGGTTTACATTATTTATTCATTGTAAATACGGAGAAATTACATTATCACATAAGTATGTACGGTATCAGCGGTATGCATGGTCTATATATATATATATATATATACAAAAATTACAGTGAAATTACAACTACAGTGAAAACATGATGTATATCAGAAGTATCTTTCTTAGAAAACTGAACGATGAAATACTATGAGTCTCAAGGAATCATTTCAATCGACGATTATATTAACATACAATAAGTAATATATTGAACACAATTCTGAAACACCGTGCTTCTTTGTGCATATTCGTTAAATTTGTTTGCACCGCACGTTTTAAGAGAAATCATTAACACAGAGTATAGTTGGCACTTATCAAAAAACGAACGAGCGTAAGACGCACAAGCGATACGGTCATCCGAGGAAAACCAGACCTGCTGTATTTCTTGCCAGATATTTATGGTAACGTAGCATTTAAATTAATGTACATTAATGCTATGCAATTTGCACACATACGTATAAGGCATTTCAAGTTTACCGTGCATATTTGACGTACATATTTAATAATTGTATTCATCCCAAAGATCCCTAGCAGTACCATTAAGCTAACCGATGTATGTACATCATTACAGTATGTAAAATTAAGTGAATATAGTCTATGTTATTAAAACATGCAACATATGAGTGAGAGTACATTATGAACAATTAGTATACGGTGAGAACATTATATTTACAAATGAACAGTAAAGTAGAAAATTAGCTTCACCTTATTAAACATAGGATACTATAATATTTTTTGCAAACAACCTCTGTTTAGTTTTAGACAAGGCTATTGTTCTACAGACAGCATCGATTTAAGGAATGTTTTTAAACACAAACATTGATATTTATAATATAGTTGTTGTCTTCCCTAAGTTTGATTGAAACATTTGTACTGTTATACAATGTATGTTATAACAATTTACTAGCTTGTGTAAAACGCTATATCTACTGTAGACTACAAAGTCGAAGTCGACAAGGAAGACATCAGACACATGAAGAGGATGTGCAGGAAACCCCGTGATTGAGGCTGTAGCGGCGTAACCACTGAGCTAGTCTTCCAGGGACTTGCACCACGCGTCACTGCTGAAACGCAATACATGTCATAAGTGGCGAACTTTAACTCGTAAACATGACACAGATAACAAGACAGATATTTCCATGCGGTATTTCAAATCCGCGTTGACAATACGATTTTTTTTATATTTTTTAAATAATCATACATTTAACATGAGCTTTCTTAGCAATTGTTTATGATCGTTTCAGTCTGTTTAATTACAAATTGGTCGTCTAAAGAAAATGTGTTGGCCGTTGCACATGGTAGAATGAGAAACCAATTGTCCTTCCGGTATTTAACGGCAAATCGTTAACCAATAATTATAGGACATGCCATGTGGATCCACTGCATGTACCGATTTCTAAAACCAACGTATTATATAAAACCATTAGACGTCGAGGTGTTAAGCTATGGAACTATATAACAACAACAGTGGATTGTATATATGCACTTGCAACGTCTAAATGTTAAGACATTTTTGTGAGTAAATAATGTTAGTGACTTATATAACTAACATTCATTGTTGCATTCAAATGCGTGTATTCATGACAATAGTACTGCTGTGATTTGTGTTGCTGATTTCTTTTCTTCAATTGCACAATCTGTTTCTTCTTCTTCTTTTTATTAAATTAGTTTACGAGCACCATGGAATTACACCACTTCGCGCCGCATGCTATATTGTACAGCATCGTAAATCGCTGCGATTGACAGGCAGTTACACTGTAGCGTATCTACGGTTTGGTAAACTGTGCCTCAGCTATTCGATTCACCTAACTAAAAAGAAACAATTAAACTGTAGACAGAAAGAAAAACATGTGACGCAAATGACGACTAAATTCAGTTTTTTCGATGATTTAATGTACATTGCTTCTTGTTAAACCGACTTCGAATATTGTAGCTATTTATAATAATTGAAACATAAACTTGGACACAAACGAACGGCATTTGCGATAAGCGAAAGTTGAAAAAAGTTGTCGTCTCTTCCCATGTATACAAAATAAGTTTTATATTTTCTACCAAGGATATCCAGACGAAAATAATTTAAAAACTGCAATTTGAGCAGTAGAAGAAGTACATAAATTATATGTCATGTTATGAAATATGTTTGCCCCAGACTTTCGTCACAACATTTAGAAGTACGAACACAACAAATTCTGTGCGCAAACAAATTATATATGTAACCGTATACGTACAGTCAGCGTCATCAGCCATCATCACATGCTCTGAACACAAAAAGGAATGCGTTTAATAAAATACAAATGGCTGCCTAAGTCTCGTTTTCGACGTACGCATGCTCATTACGGCATCTTTATAATCGCATCGCGTATCGCCTCGCGTATCGCATCGCGCATCGCATCGCATCGCATCGCATCGCATCGCATCGCATCGCATCGCATCGCGCATCGCGCATCGCGCATCGCGCATCGCATCGTATCGCGTATCGCATCGCGCATCGCATCGCATCGCGTATCGCATCGCGTATCGCATCACGCATCGCGTATCGCATCGCGCATCGCATCGCACATCGCGCATCGCATCGCGCATCGCATCGTCCATCGCATCGCGTATCGTCCATCGCATCGCATCGCGCATCGTCCATCGCATCGCGCATCGTCCATAGCATCGCCCATCGCATCGCGCATCGCTCATCGCATCGCCCATCGCATCGCGCATCGCGTCATCGCCTCATCGCGTCATCGCCCATGGCGCTGCAGGTTGCCACACAAAAACGCGATGGCCCTTCTCGGTCATCATACAAAACGTAATAGCAAAGGTGAGAGACAATTACACATAGTTGTTAAAAGATAGGCGATGTAACGACGACCGAGACCATGTGTGATGGACTAGGCGAGAGAGCGGGATCGCCACCAGTCGTTTGTGTTGAACAGGATCAACTGCTTGAGGCCGTGACTACAGGGCAGCTCGTCGACCCGACCTTCGCGCAGACACGCCGGCCCGAGGGCCCGCCGTACACAGAGTCTACATATCCGCTGTAGACTGGCCGGAGCGAGACTCACTCGACCCAGCGTCTCGCGCAAGTCGGCAAACTTGTCGACTTCCAACAACGCCGGGGTGTGTTGGCGCTCAGTGAAGCCTCGTATATTGACCGTGTTCTGCAGGAGAAGTTCCAACCCGTAGATCCGGCGAAAATTAGCGACGTTGTCGAGGAAGCGAAATAAGGGTAGCTCGCCGTCGCGATTGGACGCATCCGGGATGCTGCCGGACGCCAGCAACATCTCGACGGCGTCCTCTCGCCCGGCGAACGCAGCGTCGTGCAGCGGGGTGTTGCTGCGACTGTCGGCGAAGTTCACCCACGCCCCGCGGTTCAACAGCAGTTCGATCAGTTTGGAGTTGCCGCCGTCGTTCGCGCATGCGTAGTGTAGCGGCGTCCTGAACCCAGCGTCGGTTGCGTTGACGCACGCGCCGGACAGAATCAGCTCAACTGCGACGGCGTCGTTGGCAACTTCCACAGCGCGCAGTAGCGGCGTTAGTCGCTGGTGGTCCGTCTCGTCGAGTCTCGCGCCGAATCTCGCCAGGTGGCGCACCGACGACATGATGTTGTACTTGGCCGCCAGGTGCAGCAGTGTCTCGCCGCTAGACCGGATCACCCAGTTGACGCAGCCGCCACTTTGACAAAGCAGTGCTAGCGCCCGTTCAGCTTGCTCGTGTTGCCTCTTCAAGGGTAAATGAGCCATTTTGGGGATAGTTATTTCAATGACCACGGACATACAACGTATTCAGTTGCATTTACACTAATTACATTATGACAATTAAATGGTCTTTAAAAACCATAGTTTTTCATTAGACCCTATAGGCTATACTTGTATAATTGGAAACATCAGTTGCATCACATTTGTATGATGTGGAAAGTGTGTTGACGTCTAGAGCCAAACGGTGCAGGGGTGTGCCAAAGATATTGCAGAAACATGCTCTGGCAGTTATTACTTTTAATGTCGACACACTGTTAATTTCTGATTGCATTTAAGTATAGGGTTAGTATCTAGTTCGACTTTTAACCACTGAGGCATACCTTCAAATGCGTGTTCAGCGTGCGCTCCTCTTTGGATAGGCATTTCGCCTCGTCTTCGCTCTTGTACATGATGCGCGGCCAGTACTGGATGACAAGCTGCAGTGCGACACGGCCCAGATGGTCGAGCATGTTCGGATTGGCGCCGTGTCGCAGCAACACCTGGTCACGGGTATAGGAGAAACGGCGATACTAACATACGATTTAACTTATAAACTAAAAGTTAAGTTCTGGGATCTCACATGTTATCGTTTAACTGGTGTTATTTCAACACGTTGGTTTGCTACTTTTATGTGATTCTGCTACGGTAGAGGGAAATGTGAAGGAGACAGGGTTAAGAGAGAAAAGGAAAGGAATAAAGAATGGAGAATGGGAGAACAATGCAGACAATCAGGATAGGCGGAGAAGTATCGTCGTGAGGGTGGATCGGACTGATTTCTTTGGCTCCTACCCAGTGCCGGGCGAAAAAAGAGGTCACCACTAATCAAGTGTGATTCTTTCAACATACAAGAAATGCGTGTGTAATACGTGTGTGTTTTACTACATTTACGCAACATTTGTTGAATGTATGCACCAAAAATGTAAGCACCAAAGAAGACAGCGAAGTCTGGTTGTGTGTTTGCACATGGCCGGAAACATACATTTTACGACAAGCGGGAAGTAACGGACCAGCCTACCTCGAGTACGGACGAGCGCCGGTAGATGCAAGCGACGTGCAGCGGCAGAGCCTCGATGTCGCGGCTCACCAGGCGGCGCCCGAGCGCGATCGCAGAGTGGGAGAACTGGAAAGGCAGGTTGACGTCAACGCGGCCGTCACGGATGAGCGAGTCGCAGCCGCTTGCATCGTTGCAGACGATCAGATCATGCAGCGCCAAGTGTAGCGTACAGGGGCCGGCGTGTGTGCTACCGCCAGCTTTGAGAATCTCCGAGAAGGCATCGACGTTCATGACGTTGGCGTTCATGTCGTGGTGAAAATAGACAGCGTTCCTGTAGCAATCCTCCTAGACGCGATCAAACGATGGTAGTACGAAACAGACACCATAACGATTAACGTTGTTCATTCTCGTGTTTTTTTCTACATTTGATTTGTGACGCATACTTCCCAAGAAACATTAATTGAAAACAATCGGTTGGTTGAGTTCTCTTTCCGCCATGGAAAGGCGTAGAAAACTATCGTAGTTTAACATGTTATTAAGTTTTACCGGAGGACATGAGACATGTAGGTCAGTTGATACGGGCT
Organism: Paraescarpia echinospica; assembly: GCA_020002185.1. Lineage (NCBI taxonomy): Eukaryota > Metazoa > Annelida > Polychaeta > Sabellida > Siboglinidae > Paraescarpia > Paraescarpia echinospica. The sequence goes on along the minus strand of CM034538.1, from coordinate 57,862,555 downwards.
TGTTGTAGAGATGGTTCTTAACGAGATTACTAAAAGCTTACGTATTCATTAAAAAAACACGGTACTGCACGAGTATGCACTATTTCAAACTAAACAATGGCATAACTAGCGCGCACGAACTAAGCGGTACGTAACAATGCAAGGCATATTGCGATAACTGTCTTGGTCGCGGAAACCGTCAAATCGTTGAACGTTCAAGAAGCCACACAAAATAATTGGTGGCGCCTCTGGTGCATAATATAGGCCTAGCCCTGCATGCGTCGAAGGATAGGCCCTGTCTACAATAGTTATAACGATGCCAATACTGTATCAAAAAATCACAACGCCAGCGTCGGAATGAACACAAATTCGGTCAAGCTGACGTTTGAACAGTTTCGAAAGCGATTATGCGCACGGTGTTATAGATAGATACGGCCGGGTATACGCGATTGTTTCTTCTACGGCTCATAACACAATCACGGGTATGTGCATGGTGTCTAATGAGTTGTGCATTTTATTCAAATCTTATCAGCCACTCGATTAACAAAAACATTAAAATACAGTGTATATATATATATATATACTGGTGCTAGGTGAAATACAGCAGTTAATACACACTTACAACCCCGCTCACGTTATATACGGGGTGACATGAATACAGATCTGACTAGGAATACGCCTCATGCACATGCACTAAGGAATTTGATATTATATTTTAATCTTACGGTATGTATAGATGCCCCAGATGCGCAAGTGTCATATACTTGTGTAAGTCCCAACGGTTTTACCTCCAGAATTGATAATTTTTAACCACGGCCAATTTGGGACAGAATGTTCTATTACAGACACTTTGTTGTTTTCTGACCATGTACCATTTAAAGTTAGGTTAGATATAAATGTAGACCACATGTTCGAAAGGAACTATTGTTACGGACTGGCATGGCATAAAGCCAGTACGAAACTCATTAACCAATACAGTAGAGATCTTGAGTATAAACTCTCCAAGTTACAATACGACAGAGATGCTTTGCTGTGAAGAATGTAATGTGTAAAAAACATGAGAACGAATGATCTAGAGTATACAATGATATATTAAATATGTGCATAGAACCATCGTATACCTATCACCTGTTCTAAAAACAACCTTAATTCAACTGGTGGCGGAAGGAAACTTCCTGGGTGGTCAAAATAAGTTGAACACCTGAAACAGGAGGCTATTTTCTGGCATCGACAGTGGCGAGCAGAGGGAAAGCCTCATCGGGGTGAAATTACATAAATGAAGCGTATAACAAGAGCTTGGTACCATAGGGCTGTTAGACATATTATGAGAGAGGATGACATAATTCATACTACAAAGATGGCCGAAGCCATTAGTGAAAATAGAAACCGGAACTTGTGGTCTGAGGTACGCCGGATAAAGAGCACAACTAAGTTATTGCCTTCAAGTATTGACGGTGTGGTGGGTGATGAAAAAATAACACACTTTTTTATAAATATAATCACCTCTACAACAGTGTGTCATATGATGTTGATGACACGAGTGCTATAAATACGGAGATAAACAAGCAGATTACAGAAAATATTGCGTATGATATATCAGTTGATGAGGTTATCGAAGGTGTCTAGCGACTGAAGCTGGGTAAGCCGAATGGTGAAGAGGAGTAGTAAAGGAGGTTAAGTAGCGTTGACGGTGGCGCGGCGCAGTGGAAGTGGAATGACGTCATAACTAGGTCAAGGTCAAATGTCAAGGTCAAGTACCCGGATTTAGGTCAATGTCAAAGGTCACACGGCGCCAGTGGCGCCACTTATCGGATAGGTCATGAACTAAAACAGCGCCCCCAGTGAATTTTTTCTTGACCCGCAGCGCCCCATAGCGGATTTTTTGGAACTAAATTAGTTTGACCAGTAGCGCCCCTAGCGGATTTTTGGTTAACTAAAACAGTGCCCCCAGCGGATTATTTCGGAACCAAAAAAATACGCCATCAGGCGGAATTTTTTGGAAATAAAATAGGTTGACCCCGCTGCGCCCATAGCGGAATTTTTTGGAACTAGTGGACAAGTGAGCGCCCCTAGCGGATTTTTTGTGAACTAAAATACCGCCCCTGGCGGATAGGTCATGAACTACAAGTAGCGCCCCCTAGCGGAATTTTCACTAAATAAAATAGCGCAACACGGCGGAATTTTTGGAACTAAAATAGGTTGACCCGCAGCGCCCTAGCGGAATTTTTAGGAACTAAAATAGCGCCAACTGGCGAAATTCCTTGGAACTAAAATAGTTTGACCAGTAGCGCGCCATAGCGGAAATTTTCGGAACTAATTATGCAAGTGGTGCCACCTGACGGACAAATTGTAAACTAAATGTTCGAGTACTGCCCAATTTCGTGCGTCTTGGTTTGACCATTAGCGCCACCTGGCAGAATTTTTTTAAACTATATTTCCCCTCGCGGATAGGTCATGAACTACAAGTGGTGCCACCTGACGGACAAGTTGTGAAGTAAATGTTCGAGTACTGCAAATATTCGTGTCTCTTTCACGCTTGCGTGCAATGGAGCCCCCTTACGGATAGATAAGGAAGCACAAACATCATCCCCTAGTGGACAAGTGAGCGAACCACATATGAGTACTGCAAATATTCGTGTCTCTTGTTTTTGTCGAGTGCTTACTCCTGGTGGATATATCATCATCAACTGAAAGCACCCCTGTTAGATAAGTGGTGAACTAAATAACTACTCAGCAGTCCGCGCTTGTGTACATTCTACTCAGCAGTCCGTGCTTTTGAATTTTCTACAATCCGTGATCTTTCGGCACGCCCACGTGATTTTTCGGCACATTCTCTAACTATATAAACGCGGAGCTCTATCAATCGGACCGTCATTCGTATCACGACGACGCCATGGCTAACATCATGCTGATAACACCGAACTACCACACGCCTGCGGCCTTCAGCGACAGCGACGTAGACGAACCGTGTTGCCGACCGTTCGTGGCATCTGGCACCCGACCGCAGTCACTGGATGTCAACCGACCACCATCACCGTTGTACCACGATAGCGCCAACCTCAAAACACTCAACTACCATGCGCCTGCAGCCTTCAGCGACAGCGACGTAGACGAACCAACTAGCCGACCGTTCGAAGCATCTAACAGCCGTCCACATTCAGCGTCTGTCAATCAACCAGTCGTTGCGTCAAGCCTCTACGCCCCGCAACCGGAACCTCTACCCGAACCGGAGGTCGCTGTGAAACCGAAACGAGTTGAATTTTCAGGGGCCGACTCTCCCTTGTCAAACCTTTACCCATGCAAGGTCGAAGCATTCGGTCGGGTCTTTAATTCGGTCGAGCATGCTTATCAATACAGGAAGGCATTGTATCACGGCGACGTCGAATGCGCAGAGCGCATCAAAGCTGCGAAGCATGCACACTTGGCAAAACGAAAAAGCAAACAGATTGGAGAGACGAGATCTGGTTGGAACGATGTCCGTGTTGACTGGATGCGACATTTGCTCTTCGCAAAGTTCAAGGCGTCAAAGGATTTGCGAGCCGTATTGTTGGCAACCGGAAATGCTGAACTAGTGGAGCGTGTACCATCGAAAGAGGGCTTTTGGGGACTTGGTCGTGGCTACAAAAATGGTCGAAACACTCTCGGAAAACTATTGTGCAGTATCCGCGACATTTACTTGTAGACACTGCGTTGTATAATATCTATAGTTCATTGCAAGACTCTGTGTCATAGCAGTGACAAAACAATGTTCAGTCTCTGGTTCTTGCAGTTATGGAACGTGACATGTAAATACGTTTGTGTTGTAATAAAATGTGCAAACCTCATCTTGTGTCTTTTTCAGAGTGTAATGCAAAGCATATCTTGGGAACCTTACTAATAGTCTTACACTTCACGAGTATGTCTGTGTATTTCAGTAGAGATGATAGCCACTTATGTCTGTGTAGTTCATTAGAGATGATAGCCACTTATGTCTGTGTAGTTCAGTACAGATATGTTAACCACTCATGTCTGTGTAGTTCAGTACAGAAATGTTAATGTACTCAGACCAACTAGTTGGACAAACGAAACACTATGCTTTGACCAACACGCTGCACAAATTTGTCATTTCGACGTGTTATCGCGTCAAACCCCTCAAAAGTGAGGAGGAGGAGGAGGAGGAGGAGGAGGAGGAGGAGGGCTAGAGATGGACGCGTTGAGGAGGAGGAGGGCTAGAGATGGACGCGTTGAGGAGGAGGAGGGCTAGAGATGGACGCGTTGAGGAGGAGGAGGGCTAGAGATGGACGGGTTATTGTATGATATCCCTCCTCCTCCTCTTTCAGGCAAATAGACGGGTTATTGTATGGCATCCCTCCTCTTTCAGGCAAATAGACGTGTTATCGCGTGACATCCCTCCTCTTTCAGGAAAATAGACGGGTTATCGCGTGAGATTTCACCGATTCGACGGAATTCCACTGCAATAGACAGGTATAAAACGAGTTGTACAAACAAAACTTAGACCGACAAGATCCAAGAGCCATTCCGTTCGTTACGTTTGAACAGTAAACACGTACATCATGAGCTTATGGACTAGTCTACCAGCTGCCAACAAGTCCACACCATCAGCGTTCCAGTGCCCAGATTGCAAGAGACATTTCTCACGTCGGGACAACTTGAAACGACACAGTGCCCACAGTCGCTGTGCATCGTCGACAAACGCTACGACACCTGTGTCTCTGGCCCCAGCAACAAGCTCGACATTCTTGTCTCCATCTCAGGTGCCCACTATGACACATGTACCTATGGTTCCTTCAACAAGCTCGACATTCCCGTCCCCATCTCAGGTGACCATGGAGTATACAAAGAAGATGGCCCTGGTCGATCCCCGTATTTTGGAAAACATTCAACCGCAACGTCCTTCGACTGCTAACCCTATCGAAAGGGTCTTGCAACGACTCGACAATGAAATGCTAGACATACTAGAACGAAACGATATACACGAGAGGGAAAAAGTTGTGTTGTATAACCAGGTGTTGAATCGGTACAACGATCTTTCCGACAAACGTATCCAAGAACCCGTGCGTGTGGTCATCGGTACAACGATCTTTCCGACAAACGTATCCAAGAACCCGTGCGTGTGGTCATCGTGTGAAGAGAAAAACAAAGTACAACCTGCTAACGAAAATGAAGTCGTCGAAAAGGAGAGTATCGAAAACGAAGTAATCGACAGCGTTCCAAAAACTATGAAGCAGAAAGCACGAAGACTACTCGATAAAATGAAAGGGGCGGTAAGTTGGAACGATCGTGGCGAGATGATGTACAGAAACAAGGCGGTTCCCGGAAGTAATATCGTGGACCTTGTGAATGACGTGTTGAGAAAACGGAAGTCGTTTGAACCAGTGGGATGGGAAACCTTTACTCGTGGTCTCAAGGATGTCAACACACCAATGGATTTAGTAGGGAACTCAGATCGTTGGCTTTACATGCAGACAGCACCAGTGGACGATGACATATCAAAGGAAACCAGCATTCCGTTTGCCATGGCTCGTCATCAACATTGAAGACGTCCGGTGTCGTCACGGCGCGCAGCTCATTCGGTGACACCTTTTGAAATCACACGTTGGGAACCATATTAGTATTACCGATTTGCGACAAAAACAGGTTTGCGTGGGACATGGAATCTACAGGAACAGTGTTCAAGAGAGATCATATCGCGAATATTCAAATAAAATCGTGTTTATGCTATGGATGAGTGTGTTTGTTTGTTTTTAGTTTTCATAGACATCAAGACACACCTCGCTTTTCCCATTTCACTGACAACAATTGTTTTGTTAACCTATCAATGTGGGTGGTGTTCAATATACCTAAGTGAATTTTGACTTTATTAAGAGTGCCATGTAATATTTGCATGTAATGTTGGCATGCACGTTATAGTATTACCTTAATTAAGCAATAAAAAAAGTCGACACCATATATGCGTTCATGAAATGTTTTATTCAGACACCCAAAAGAAAGTATCAATCTTATAAAATCTTGTAAACCTTAACTATATACAAATTGATTTCATATGATACACAAATCGTATTCAGACACCCAAGAGAAAGTATCCCTGTAAATGATATCACACATATTCTTGTTGTCAGACACCCAAGAGAAAGTGTCAATCTTATAATATCTTGTAACCTTAACAACTATATACAAATCGACTCCATATGATATACATAGACACTGTTAGACAGTATGCTACACTCTGTGTTTATTGACACGACTTTTTGCAGCGATTAAAGTATACAATATACTTCGTATATATTTCATCAATGTTCACTTAAAAAGAAAAAAGAACATCATGATGATGATGATGCAACAATGACGTGTGTGTGTATCGATACACTCTTTAACAATTGACAAGATAGGAGTCGATAAACACAATAGTTCATCACGGCTATATTAAGACCGGATATTACACGGCTATCTCACGAGTGTACCGAACAGTAAATGTGAAATGTGAAATGCACACTCTTTAATAATCGACAAGTAACAAGTAAGAGTCAGTGGTCGATAAACATCATACCTGATCACGGTTACACCAAGACTGGATGTTACACAAATACCGAATGTTACAACAACACCGAATGATACACGGGTAGTTCACGAGAAGATTTACTGGCGTGTCTATTATACCAGACACGGAGAGGTAGAGATTCCATCGGCTTGTACCGGTCGTTTGGAATAAAAATAGGTTAGTGCAGAACGTTCTTGAATATATGTAAAACTGAAGCATTCTTCACTCGAAACCCTCGATTTTTCCCAACATCACTCTCTTTGGTTTTCAGTACTTTCAAAAACGTGTCTTTGTCAATTTCGTTGTGTCTCTTATTTAGACCTTTCGTGCTGAATTTATCCGTATCACCAAAACAATAATATGTTTTGCTTCACAAGCCGATGAAACCTCTACCTTCGTACTCTATTTTGAACAGACCGGGTGTCCTTTTGTCGTGACGCGCACGCGCAATGCAACACGATTCCAAAGGGACCCATTATTTCCCTTCCATCCGACAAGTGACATAACCGGATGCGTGTGCGTCACAACAAACAGCGGGGAACCACCGTGACAAGTTTGTAAAATATTCGTGTCGTTTATCGGTGGTAACACAATCGTCTAAACAAGAAAAAGCTAGACTTAAATATGCGGAATCCGTATCCATCTCGCAATATTGGAAGAGAGGTCGCTCTACGTAATAATCTATGAAATCGTAATAAAATTCCAGCATTCTCAATTTTGCATACTGGTAAACCATAAAACCGATTTGAAGAGGGAGATCGTATTTAATGGATTTCTTGTTCATTGTCAATTGGTACACGGATTCCGTAATTGGGTCTAGCTGGCGAAAACGATGACTGTTAATTCCTTGGCTCGCCGTTTTACTATTACAAAAGATAATATCTCTGTGGCGATCCTTAGTAGTGATACATTTTCCATAGCCACTATTCCCAAGAAGTTTCATCGTATCACCGATAATGGCCTTGTCCGGGTGCACGTCACCTTCGCGGCGTGCATTCGAGACGGCATTGGCGAAATGCTTGAAACACGGACTGGGTTCGTATTCTAAAACTTGATAAACGTGAGATACGACCAGTCCGTGTTTCAAATACCATTTTAACAAAGGTGTACCTAAAATAATTTGTTTACCAAAATACGAAGCGACCAGTGTACGCCGAGGAGTAGATAATATATTGTGCTCTTCGGTGTAAGCTCGCATATAGGGGCCGATGTCGTTACGGGTAATGTCAATGTTTTTGAAAATGGGTTGCATTTCACCAAAATAATCTTTAAGATGATCCGGAACAAAAATGTCGAACTCTACCATGCCAAATAGGCGACCTTCAACTATATTTTGCAAAACTTTATCTTGGGTCATTTCCCACTTCAGGTTACGGTGAGGAAATTTTGAATTAAAAAAATTTCTTACTTCGGAATTTTTCCGAATTTCTTTCCATTGACATTCCCACATTTCGATGACCTCGGTATATTTACGCAAATACGTAGTGTTCTTTTTAGTTTCCGATAAGAGATCGGCCATAGACTTCCCGTTGATAGAGTTGGTGTGCTCCACGTTACATGAACAACCGTGAAAATAACAACCGTGAAATTGATAAACAGTGCGGGTCTGGGCACACCATCCATCAACGGGAAGTTTACGATCCCCAATGCGTTTCTCTTCTCCGTTAAACTGATGCCTTATCATTGTATTCTTTTCGTGAGCTACCCACTCTAGCCATTCAAGAGCCATTTTTCCGTAAACACGTGATGTTTTAGGTCTGAAATTATTTTCTCGGCTACGACGCGTATAACATCCGGTGGGCATATCCTGTGAAAGAGCCCAAAGGTATAATCCATTCGCATCGTACCCAACAATAGAACGACAGGGGTGAACTGAGTCGCCCCTTTCCGATTCACGAAGCCGTGTAACATCGACTTCGTGATGGCGGTGATATATTATAAACGGGCCCCCTACGATGGCTTTTTTAATATATCGTGTAAATCCGAATCTTTTTGATTAAACAGACTGAAATAAATATCACGTAGTAATGTGTCAAACATAAATTTCATGGTTAGACCGGGAACGCTAATACCGTCTTTAAACATATAAATGTGGCGCAATTTGTAAAAAGAGAACTGTTTTTTATAGCTTCAAGGAAAGGAACGACATCTCTATTGTTGTACCAAATGAGAAAATCACGAAAAGTTTTCATATCGTGATCGTGCCAAATTTGTTCGCAGTACGCGTAATTTTCGTCAGAAATATCTTCGTTTTTCAAATCGTTGTGAAGAGCTTCCTTTGGAGGAAGGGATTCACAGTCGAGTCTACTTAACGAAGTCACCCACTCGTAGGGAAAGTAGCCTTTAGTTTGTACACATCCGTAAGCTTTCAGAAATATATCGTAACTAATACCGGGGGCCAAATAATTTATGATGTCCAAAAATTTCAAAGTCGCTGTTTTTAAACACATCAGATTAGTATGACGCATTAATGTGAAAATGATATTTTTAGATTTCTTATTAGATTCGTTCTCGTCCGTCTCGTCACCTACGTCGGTTGTCAGGAAGTGTGGTGTGATATATTTTTTAATGACGTTCAAATCGTATTTTCCGGAATTAAAGCCAATGACGGGTAGTTCTTCAAGAAATCCGTGAAGCTTACCAATTAATTTTGAAATTTGATCTTCTGGGATAATAGGTAAAGGTGACCCGTCATCTAGAATTTCGTCTAAGTCGGGTTCGAGCATTCTACCCTCTGATGATTGAATATCTTTTAGTTGTTGGTTTAATTGATCAAAAACAAACTGATAACGTGTTTTAAGAATTTCGGAAGCGGTGTCGCTAATTTCGTAAAGGTAATTTAAAAATCGATCGACTAGTTGGCTCGGCTCACCCTCGCTAATAAAACAGCGTGGTTCCTTGTACCCGGGAACATTGGATGACACACTAACGCTAAGTATTTCGTGTCGAGCCAACCACTCGACCTTTGGAGTATTTACCGGTAAGTTGGCCGTATCAAAATAAGATTCAAAATCAAAGGTGGCCCGAAACGGATAATACCGGTATTTTTCTTTGACGACAATACCCAACTCATCAAGTTTCTGAAAAATGGTTTCCTGAACATGAAATATACCACCAGGGAATATTCTCTTCACCTCGACTTCGCAACCTTGTTGGTGTCTTTTTAAAGAACATTCTGTATGCCAAAGTTTGTCACATTTGATACATTTGAAAGACCGTGTGTACGTTTTAATATCGTGGATATAAGAAAAATGTGTTTCGAAAAGATTCAAATTTAAAGTATCGGGGAATTTACAAGTTGAACGTCTCAGTAAATGACACGCTACCAAGTTCTTGTCTTCGTCGTGATGATCGAGTAATTCATAAACATATATATTGATATGGAAAAGGTTCTCAATGTCATACAGATCACTTAGCTTAAAACCAGGGAAATGATTCATATATGGGGCATCGTTTATAGACTCTTGGTACATGTTGTATAATATTTGAACATGAGGCTCAATATTACGAATATCACCTCCCCGACTTAGTGCGAGAGCACGGAAAAAACAAAGATTATCTTTATAAGGAGGACAGTTGTGTCGGGACCAGTCACAGGATAACGAATTTAAACCTTTATTTGTGAGAATATAGTCGGGAAGGACTATATTACCAGTACCTATAGGGTGATCAGGTATGATGTTTATGTAAAATGTAACATTTGTTACCATTTCACAGATCCACTGAGAATCGGGCCTCTGTCTAATTGCCCAACTTAAAATATATTTTTCTTCAAACGATTTTAAAAACAACTGAAATTCATCGGCATTACTAATTAAAGGGGGCCTGTCCAGAAACCTACCGGAAACATTTTTTGAAGAATGAAAATAACGATGTTCATTCGTTTTCTGGTTATATAAAATAAATCCGAAACTTAAGTTAATTTTGAAGGCGGTAGTTTGTTCATTAAAATGTTCCACAATGTTGGATGTAATGAGGTTATGTCAGTATCTGATAATCGAATGTTGTAGGTTCTCTGGACGGGCCCCCTACGATAATGTGCACGAATTGTCGACCACTGACTCCTATAAAAATTAAAAAAATTATCCGGTACAAAATCTACCACCTCCGGTGGTACATGTGAATCTTGTTGCAATGAAGAAGCTACAGGTAAGGCCGGAGAGGCTGCAGGTGATGGTCTTTTTGGTGATGGCGATGCTGTCGCTGACGACCTGGTCGGTGATGACAGTGACCGTTGGCGTTTTCGTGATTTCTACAATAACATATGTTTTTTATAATACAATGCAATAGGAGTTTATTGTCCAATAGTAATTCATATGATAATTTTTCTTTTGATGAGGGTAGAAAATGAGGGTAGAAAATGTTTTGTTAGATTACGTTAATTAAGTTAATAAAAGTGGGAAAGTTGTTCATAACTTGGATAGTGAAACATGTAATAAAGTATTCAACTAATTAATCACACAAGATTGAAAAACACTGCAGTAAAGGCGCGTATCACTAGACGGGGAATATAACTCTTTTATGGTACGGTAGTCAATTGCTTCAGTTGATATGTACATTAAATACAGACGTAGTCAGTGATAATACCCGACATCTTCAGAGATTACTCACCGTAGTGCCTTTCGTCACCGGCGCAGGCGGCGCAGTGGTAGTTGGAACACTGTCATCAGCAGCAGCGGCAACGCTGTCCTTTTCTTGGCGCTGAAATAAACACACAAGTTGAATTTTAATCATGATATACAAAGGATAAAAAGACGAGATTTGTAGCAACACCTGAAATAAACACAAGTTGACTTTTAATCACGGTATACAAAACATAAAGAGGTGACATTTGTAGCAGCATCTGAAAATATTTAAACAATAACATGATCAAGTTACCATTATTTTTTCAACGAGTACTTCCCGCCGCTGCTGCTTTTCGACCTTCCGGCCGCAATAGCCCTGCTTGACGTGCCGTTGCCAATCCCTTCTCCGCGAGAAGGTGGTGTTGCAAACACAGCACGCGAAGTGCGGTATCAGCGGCGCCGGGACGGTCGCAGTGGCTGACGGGGCCACCGGGGTTGTCGCCGTGCCTGTCTGGACCGCCGGTGCTGTCCCAGTAGCTCTCGGAGTTGATTGTATCTTAGGGGGCATAGGCCCCGTGATGAATTTCTAGAACAATAATTAAATATTACAGACTCTATGTTAGGAAAACATGTGACCAAAAGACACGTGACTTTTGGTCACGTGACCAGAAGTCGCTAGGAAGATGATAAGTATATGGAGACAGTGCTTCAATAGGAATAGGACGGGAGCAGGTATGTTGACAAGAAGTATGTATGAGCCGCCATTTTATTGGAAGTAAACAAAATACAGGGACGCCATTTTGACGGAAGTAAACAATATACATGTAAACAAAATACAGGGATGCCATTTTGACGGAAGTAAACAATATACATGTAAACAAAATACAGGGACGCCGTTTTGACGGAAGTAAACAATAGTAGTAAAGGAGGTTAAGTAGCGGGGATGTTGGAGTCGGAGGAGAGCAAGATCAAGAGCAAAGTACCCGGATGTAGGTCAAGGTCAAGTATCCGGATGTAGGTCAAGGTCAAAGATCAATGTCAAGTACCCGGATGTAGGTCAAGGTCACGTGGCGCCCCCTGGCGGAACTAAAATAGATCCACCTATCGGATAGTTGGTGAACTAAATAGTTCCCGTCAAAACAAAAAATAGCGCCACCTAGCGGATAGTTGGTGAACTAAAATTAGCTCCCGTCAAAACTAGAACAGCGCCACCTGGCGGATAGCTGGTGAATTAAAATAGCTCCCCCTGACGGATAGTTGGTGAACTAAAATATATCCCTCCAAAACTAGAACAGCGCCCCCTGACGGATATATCATGAACTAAAATAGTTCCCGCCAAAAACTAGAACAGCGCCCCCCTGGCGGATAGTTGGTTAACTATTTCGGAACTAAAATAGCTCCACCTAGCGGATAGTTGGTGAACTAAAATTACCCCCCGCCAAACCTAGAACAGCGCCCCCTGGCGGATAATTGGTGAATTAAAATAACTCCCCTGACGGATAGTTGGTGAACTAAAATATATCCCGCCAAAACTAGAACAGCGCCCCCTGACGGATATATCATGAACTAAAATAGTTCCCGCCAAAACTAGAACAGCGCCCCTACCGGAATTTTTCGGAACTAAAATAACTCCACCTAGCGGATAGTTGGTGAACTAAATATTTCCCGCCAAAACTATAACATAGCCACCTAGCGGATAGTTGGTGAACTAAAATATTTCCCGCAAAAACCAAAACATGAACTAAATCAGCGCCACCTAACTGAATTTTTTGGAACTAAAATAGGTTGACCCGCAGCGCTCCCTATCGGAATTTTCGGTACTGATTGTACAAGTGGTGCCACCTTGTGGACAAGTTGTAAACTAAATGTTCTAGTACTGCAAATATTCGTGTCTCTTGTTTTTTCTCGTCCATAAACACCTGGTGGATATATAATCATCAACTGAAAGCACCCCTGTTAGATAAGTGGTGAACTAAATAACTACTCAGCAGTCCGCGCTTGTGTACATTCTACTCAGCAGTCCGTGCTTTTGAATTTTCTACAATCCGTGATCTTTCGGCACGCCCACGTGACTTTTCGGCACATTCTCTAACTATATAAGCGCAGTGTTTTGTCAATTGGACCGTCATTCGTATCACGACGACAGCACTGTTAACATCATCATCATGTTGAAGACACCCTGCTACCGACCTCGCAATGCGGCAGACTCGAGCGACGAGGACGAGCCGACGAGCCGACCCATCATGCCGGTGATCAACCGTCCTTCCGTGCCGTCGGAACCAGACGTCGTGGACGTCGTGGACATTTCGGCTCTAGAAGCAACGGTAAGCTCCGACGCAGTTATCAAGATCAGAGGGCTCCTCATCGATAGAGTACGCCAGCACACTCCCTTGTACATCGGGTGCAGGTACTGCAAGAAGCGTATGATTACCGACGATAGGGGACATTTGCAATGCGAACGACACGGTTACGTTGCATCTGACGTGCATTTCGTGGTGCGCATGTGCTTTGTCGAGACAGCGACGGGTCGATCTATATGGTTGACTTTATTCGACCAGTGTATGGCTCCTCTCCTTGACGTGAATGCCGAGACGTTTGCTGTTAGTGACGAAACGATGCAGACTTACAAACTGAACTCGTTGACGGGAACTCGTGTGTCTCTCACCATAAAGAAAACTCGACGAGATACTTACACAAACTTCAACGTCACTCGCGTGGAGGTGATACACTAGGCTCAGTATCCTGTTTCAGCCTCTCTCTGCTGTCATCCCTGCCGATGTGACAACTTCCGCCGACACGACCGGTGTGACAACTTCCGCTCCTGGCGATGTGACAATTTCTACTCATGCGACCAATGTGACAACTGCCGCTCCTGTCGCCACTGGTCCGAACTTTACGCTTGAGTTTCCGGCGATGGAAATGAAGAAGACGATTGCACGTCACATAGCATGTGCCATCGTTGAACTCTCGAGACGACAGTGTCTCGCTTGCGAGATAGACGATCCTAGTCAATTTCATCACGATTGTATGTTACCCGATGACATTCTAATTTATATGCACTTTGACAAGGCTGTGGAGGCCATTAATTCGACTGCAGTGATGAAAGACTGGTTGAGTGTTTTGTTAGACGCGGGTTTGAAGTTATCCGACCTGACGTCCGATCACTTGTGTGCTATCGGGAGTTGGTTGCAAGAACCGTTTTCAGAAGAGTGGCGAAACAAATTAAAGCAAATTGTTCTGGCAGTAATGGAGGATGATCTGTAAATCTGTCTTGTGGTTTTATGAGACCTTTGGTGACATTAATTCAACTGTAGTGATTAAAGACTGGTTGACTGTCTGGAACAATACCGCAACCAAGTATCCGAACCGACTTTGTTGGACCCGCAAGGGCTCCTCGCCGTATGACAGGCAAGACTGAAGTAGTGAGGTGCGGTGTTGTCTTGTACACGATTAAACTTTGCAAGACTTGGTATCAATGTCTAGTCTATGGTTCTTTTAATTATGGAGCGTGACATGTAAATACGTTTGTGTTGTAATAAAATGTGCAAACCTTATCTTGTGTCTTTTTCGTAGTGTAATGCAATCCACCACAATAGACGGGTTATCGCGTGAGATTCCACCGCTTCCACCACCACCACCACAATTCCACCACAATAGACGGGTTATCGCGTGAGATTCCACCGCTTCCACCACCACCACCACAATTCCACCACAATAGACGGGTTATCGCGTGAGATTCCACCGCTTCCACCACCACAACCACAATTCCACCACAATAGACGGGCTATCGCGTAAGATTCCACCACCACCACCACAATTCCACCACAATAGACGGGTTATCGCGTGAGATTCCACCGCTTCCACCACAATGGATAGGTTCACCTCGTCAAATTCCGCTACAATAGACAGACATAAAACGAGTTGCACAAACCAAACTTAGATCAACGAGTTGTACAAACAAAACTTAGACCGCCGAGTTCCAAGAGTCATTCCGTTCTTTACATTTGAACAGTAAACACGTACATCATGAGCTTATGGAGTAGTCTACCAGCTGCCAACAAGCCCACACCATCATCACGGGCGGCCTTCCAGTGCCCAGATTGTAAGAGACATTTCACACGCAAAGATAGCTGGAAACGACACAGTGCCCACAGTCGCTGTGCACCGTCGACAAACGCTACGACACCTGTGTCTCTGGTCCCACCAACAAGCTCGACATTCTTGTCTCCAACTCAGGTGCCCACTATGACACATGTACCTATGGTTCCTTCAATATGCTCGACATCCCCGGCTCCATCTCAGGTGACCATGGAGTATACAAAGAAGATGGCCCTGGTCGATCCCCGTATTTTGGAAAACATTCAACCGCAACGTCCCTCGACTGCTAACCCTATCGAAAGGGTCTTGCAACGACTCGACAATGAAATGCTAGACATACTAGAACGAAACGATATACACGAGAGGGAAAAAGTTGTGTTGTATAACCAGGTGTTGAATCGGTACAACGATCTTTCCGACAAACGTATGCAAGAACCCGTGCGTGTGGTCATCGAAAAAATTCCCAGTGAAGAGAAAAACAAAGTACAACCTGCTAACGAAAATGAAGTCGTCGAAAAGCACGAAGACTACTCGATAAAATAAAAGGGGCCGTAAGTTGGAACGATCGTGGCGAGATGATGTACAGAAACAAGGCGGTACCCGGAAGTAATATCGTGGACCTTGTGAATGACGTGTTGAGAAAACGGAAGTCGTTTGAACCAGTGGGATGGGAAACCGTCGCTCGTGGTCTCAAGGATGTCAATACGCCAATGGATTTAGTCGGGAACTCAGATCTTTGGCTTTACATGCAGACAGCATCAGTGGACGGTGACGTATCAAAGGAAACCAGCATTCCGTTTGACAGTGGTCGTCGTCGGCATCGTAGACGACCTGCATCGTCGCGGCGCGCAGCTCATTCGGCGACACCTTTACAAATCACACGTTGGGAACCTTATTAGCATTACCGATTTGGAATCTACAGGAACAGTACGCAAGAGATATTATATGTGAAATATTCAAATAAAAAAAAAAAAAAAAAATCGTATCTTGGGTGTCTGAATAAAGCATTTCACAAACGCACATATGGTGTCGACTTTTTTATTGCTTAATTAAGGTAATACAAGAACGTGCATGCCAACATTACAGGCAAACATTACTTGGCACTCTTAACAAAATCGAAAACACGACAGTCATTGTTCACTAAATCGTTCCCGAAAGTGTTCACAAACGTCTTCGTAGGTACGCCTCGACTTCGGTGCAGCAAGTACACGACACAGTATTGTCCACACACGTTAGACAGCGGGCTCTGAAGTGTTCTCTTGTTGAAAGTCCAAGTCACGCAGTTGCTCTGTAGAAAATCCACGAATTCGTCGTGTCGAGGTGGCAAACCGTAGGAGTCGAAGTAATCTCCACGTCCGTCTTTTGCGATAAACATGCAGATCCAATGTTGACCCGGTTCATTGCTCGAATGAGTGTTGCACACGAAAGCTGCCGGATAGGTCGTCATAGGAGTAGTGGGTAACCCGTCTTTAGGTAGTACGCCTCGAACAACGGTTCTAGTGTAAGCATCCGCCGCAAGGAGTCTTTCTATCTGTGCCGTATCCATCAGTAATCGTAGACGACGTTTCTGTTGCGGTCAATCTCCAAAACCGTCTCGAATTCTCCGTAGACGACGACGTTGATCGTTTGGTCGAGAGGTTGATTAAAGTGCATCTCGACTCGTAGGTTGCCTTTATGTACCAAATTGAAATGGGGACCGTCACAACAATCTGGTGCGATGTCAAACGCAAACAGGGTATATCCTTTGCCAAACTCGTCACGACTGATGTTGTTTCCCTCGTCTTGAAACATCTTTCCCGTTCCAGCCAATAGATTACTGTAACTTCTCACGTAGGAACCATCGTTGAAATTAGGTTGGAGTGGTTTCGCAGGAACTTGTTGCCCGTCGACGTACAATGTAAGAAAGTTCAAGTTGTTGTGTTTTACGTGGAACGGATTCTTGGCGAATGTTCCGTTGTATGCGTCGTTGTCTATACAACACAAGACTATTCTCTTGGGTAAGACACCCAAATAAACGTTTTCGTGAGTGTGCGACATGGCACCTCGGGGTATGGAAAATACCTTGCAATCGACTCTTCGCAACGGATACTTGGCCGTTCCCTTTTGTAGCGCTTTGATGTGACCCATCTGTACGGCAGGATTCAGTTTAGCTTTTCGCGCAAACAAAATTGCTTCGACTATGCGTACCTTGTAATCGGCATTGTCACCACCAGCACCCATGAGTGCAAAAGCATCCTTGCTCTGTACTAGTCGAATTTTCACGTCGACACCGTTCAATAGATAGCGGTCTTGAAAGAAGAGGTCGACGTGTAGACGGCCCATCATATCGACGATTCGACTACCGGAAATATAGGTCTTTCTTTTTTGCAGCCCCGTGTTTGCGTCGTCGGTGGCATCCATGTGTTCAGCCGTATCTTTGTACCACAAGGCACTAGTCAGTTGACTCTTCTTTGCTTCTGCTCCGTGACTCAGTAACGTTTCTATGTACGCTCGATAAGGATAGGTATTCGTTGAAGGTGTGACGAGGGTACCGTTCAAAGACACATCGACTTGACTAAACAGAGAATGCATCCAGTTGTTTACTGGTCCAACAGCTGCAGCTTGAGCGATATCGTCCCCGTTTCCTTTGACTACACGTGCTCGCACCAACAGGTAAGTATTGGCCACGTCCAGGTAATCGTCTCCCGATCCGGGCAATAAGAATTCGATAGGACCACCCGAACCTATCGAGGCGACAGGTCGATGCTCGATCCACTGTGCGTGTTCGATACTCGTTTGTGTCGTCGGTAAACTAAATAGGTCCAATTCGCTTTTGACTCCCTCACACGACAACTGGTGGACAAAAGCCATGTCTAGTCGAATATGTCGTCTCGACGCGTCTTCTGTCGTCTGCGTCTCTTGGCGACACTGGCTAGGGTTCTCGTCGGCTTGCGTTTTATAGGAGCGTTGCGTATGCCAGGAGGTCCACTGCTTCCCAACACTCTACTGATCATGTCCTTTCCGGTTTCTTTCGCATGCCTCTTTGCAGATTCTTTAATGCTCTGTCCGGACAACACGTCACCGGCCACACCCAAACCTGTCTTTAACGCTCCTTTTCCCAAAGCGAGTGCGCCACTTTTTATGAGTGGCATAGCACTTCGAATGAGACCACCGAACAAACTACCTAGACCGTGACCTCGTTGCACCCTTGCACTAACAAACACGGGCAACCCGTTACCGACTTGTCTGACGTAATAGTCTTCGTAAGAACGATTACGACTCATGTTTCAAGAAATGATGGTTTGCGTCGTCGAAAGTGAAGTGTTGCCGTCACTCTAGCTCGCTCGAATGGTACGCGACGTCCCGTGTCGTCTCTTATATCGATCTCGATGGTCGTAAATTCTTTGTGCAAGACGGGAACGTATTGTACATTATCAAAACTTTTTGACACCACGTCTCCATGTTTTCCTTCTATCGGTACAACCCTCAACAGAGGGACGACGGTATCCCCGACCACACGTGGTTCCACAACGTCGGTGTAGACGTATAGGGAGTAAAAACCCTGCGCCATGTCTACCACAGATTCGGCTTTTTTAACGTAATAATAATCTGGTCCTTCTTCTTCGGGTGTGGTGTAAACAGCCTGGCTTAAACCTAGCAAATGCTGAAGTTTCAACGAGTACACTGAGAATGAGATGTTTTCTATCATGTGAATAGTCACTTTTTGTGTGGTGTCACTGTAGCTTAGTTTTATTTCCTTTTCTTTTATCGGTGACTTTATGATTCTGTTGATTGCACGAATGAGCGCTTGGGGACTATCGTAGTGGCCTGCCTCGATATTCACCACATAAGTCGTACCATCGACATTCACGGCAAAATAAGTTTCCTCTTCTCTCACGTTGTACCAACTGTGCGGGTATTGAATCTCCACCAGTCCGCACTCCCACTGACCGACTAAACTGATGCGTTGAGGCAAAGCCGTGACATAGTGGGTCAACGTGTTGTCGGGATTTAACTCCATAGACGCGTTGCTGGGCAATGTCAGGTAAAAATCAGACGACATGTTCACCGCGTTTCATAGACGGATTAGGTAACAGGTACCCCAAGCAACTGCTTAACAAAGCCGTCCACAGATTAGAGTTTCCGTCTACTTTAGTAAGGTTGTAGATACTGACCAATATAACGGTGTACAGTATGACGATTTGGCAGAAGAAGACGATTTCCGATTTCGGGCACGTATTTCCAAACAACACCCAACGTCTGCTGTTACTTCCTGTATCTTCGAGCTCTGTGTTTTTGAATCGAACGTTCGTCGTATCTTCCATGACACGAATGACGGCTCGACCGGTGTGTACTAACCTTTATACGCGACGAGTGACGCCTTATCCAACCAGCTGTTAAACGAGTCGGAATACCCTACCCACTTGACCAGGACCTGTGTCTTTCTTCCTCGCTTGCGCTGCTGCAACACTTTCTCGATACGATAGAGTTTATCCTTGGCCACAACCACTTTCTGTAGTTCTTGTTGTTCGTAAAATGTTCCCTCTATCGGCGAGTCTTCATCATCGATCAAACGATAAACAGGCGGATCGGAAAGACGAACTGTTTTGACGGTAAAATCTCGTCACTCCAGTTGGGTAAGTAACCTTTTTTGAATTGTCTCTTGACTTTGTTGATACGCACGTGATCGCCCACTTTTAAAACCGGTTTGATTTTTCCGTGTCCTTCATTTCCGTACAACCTTTGCCAAACCTCTTCTTGATTGATCACGTTCACTTCAGATGGCGCCATTCCAATACTTCTATGATAAATGTCGTTGTACGAATCGACTAGGTGGTGTAATACGTCCAGGTACTTTAACGTCTGTTTTTGTGTGAAATATCTCCACATACGTGTCTTCAGAGTACGATTGAAACGTTCCACGATACACGCCTTGGTCTCTTCGTTGTGTGTCGTAAAATGGTGGATACCTTTCTCTTTCAGAAACTCTTTTCCTTTATTTGTTTGCAATGACAGTGGGCCATCATTGTCCTTTAACAACCGACGAAACGCCGTCGTGAGTGACGGCCCCGATTTGTTCTTTAAAGGAACAGACCACGCTTTCTTGGAGAACACGTCTATCACGGTCAAAATGAAAGTGTGACCGTCGTTGTACCTTTTCAAACGTGACATGTCTACCAGATCGGCCTGCCATTGTTGATTTATACATCCCACTACGACACGTCTACGCCTGAAACGATATGTCACCGGTTTGTGTAGTGTGTAAGTGTCTTGTTCCGACAACCACCGTTTCACCTCTTTCGACGATGCACGTAAAGCATGTGAAGCACGTGAAGCACGATGCAGGGCATCAACACCTCCGTAACTTCCGGTTAGTTTCGTGTCGTAGTAAATACTTTTCAATACATCGTGTGAACGCTTCGTCTTCTTACCTACGCGAGGAGACATGCCGTAATAATGCTGGTGTCCTGTCGTGCAAGACTATTAATACGGTTTCCAACGCAAGTGTTGCATCGGTGTAGCCGAATGAACTGCGCGCCGTGATGACACCGGACGTCTTCGATGTCGATGACGAACACTCCCTATAGGACTGGTCGAAGGAGGTTGCAGTTGAACGTTATCCAAAATACGTGGATCAACCAGCGCCATCTTCTTTGGGTGCTCCATAGTCGTGTAGTTACGACTGCAACAACGTCGTCACCAAAGGGGCTAGAAGGGACGTAGCCAAGGGAGCTAGTAGGGCCGCAAGGAAACCCCCTTTCTGTAGAATACGTTTCTTCTGATGAAGACCGGTTTTCCTGATGACCAAGGTTCTGAGGTCCTTCTTGTACCGACGCAGTTTAGTCTTGTGATCTTTCTTTAGTGATACGTTCCCTTTTAATATGTTCTGTGCACACTCGCACAGACTGTGTACCAGATCGGGTTTTCCCTTGTCGATGATGGCTCTGGCTAAAGCAGGATCCGCTTTAGCGAGGAGACAAAGGCACAACGCATTTCTCTTTACTCGCGCCGACATGACGAATGACGAGTGTCACGGCGTGCTTCTATTTATATCTTCGGAAGGTAGGCGTACTGAAATTTGTTTGGTTCCTTAACGATATTAGTACGCAGGCGCAAGTGTTCCGGTGTGGCCTGTTTGAGGTCGACGAACAAATACCCGTGTGGTACGGACGTTGCGTCTCTGAAAGCTTCTTGCATGTACTTTATTCGACCCGGATACATCTGTTTGGTCAAGTTGTTGTGTGTTGTCGCGAGGGTTCTTGAAGAGTACCATGTACTGTGCGTTTATACTTATAGTGCGACTCTCTTTCCCTTTGGGAAATACATTTTGCACTAAATATATTACGGACGTGTTGCAATGATGACTCTTCTTCGTAAACAGTTTGGTCACCAAACTGTTTACGAAGAAGAGTTTGGTGACCAAACTGTTTACGAAGAAGAGTCATCATTGCAACACGTCCGTAATATATTTAGTGCAAAATGTATTTCCCAAAGGGAAAGAGAGTCGCACTATAAGTATAAACGCACAGTACATGGTACTCTTCAAGAACCCTCGCGACAACACACAACAACTTGACCAAACAGATGTATCCGGGTCGAATAAAGTACATGCAAGAAGCTTTCAGAGACGCAACGTCCGTACCACACGGGTATTTGTTCGTCGACCTCAAACAGGCCACACCGGAACACTTTCGCCTGCGTACTAATATCGTTAAGGAACCAAACAAATTTCAGTACGCCTACCTTCCGAAGATATAAATAGAAGCACGCCGTGACACTCGTCATTCGTCATGTCGGCGCGAGTAAAGAGAAATGCGTTGTGCCTTTGTCTCCTCGCTAAAGCGGATCCTGCTTTAGCCAGAGGCATCATCGACAAGGGAAAACCCGATCTGGTACACAGTCTGTGCGAGTGTGCACAGAACATATTAAAAGGGAACGTATCACTAAAGAAAGATCACAAGACTAAACTGCGTCGGTACAAGAAGGACCTCAGAACCTTGGTCATCAGGAAAACCGGTCTTCATCAGAAGAAACGTATTCTACAGAAAGGGGGTTTCCTTGCGGCCCTACTAGCTCCCTTGGCTACGTCCCTTCTAGCCCCTTTGGTGACGACGTTGTTGCAGTCGTAACTACACGACTATGGAGCACCCAAAGAAGATGGCGCTGGTTGATCCACGTACTTTGGATAACGTTCAACTGCAACCTCCTTCGACCAGTCCTATAGGGAGTGTTCGTCATCGACATCGAAGACGTCCGGTGTCATCACGGCGCGCAGTTCATTCGGCTACACCGATGCAACACTTGCGTTGGAAACCGTATTAATAGTCTTGCACGACAGGACACCAGCATTATTACGGCATGTCTCCTCGCGTAGGTAAGAAGACGAAGCGTTCACACGATGTATTGAAAAGTATTTACTACGACACGAAACTAACCGGAAGTTACGGAGGTGTTGATGCCCTGCATCGTGCTTCACGTGCTTCACATGCTTTACGTGCATCGTCGAAAGAGGTGAAACGGTGGTTGTCGGAACAAGACACTTACACACTACACAAACCGGTGACATATCGTTTCAGGCGTAGACGTGTCGTAGTGGGTGGTATAAATCAACAATGGCAGGCCGATCTGGTAGACATGTCACGTTTGAAAAGGTACAACGACGGTCACACTTTCATTTTGACCGTGATAGACGTGTTCTCCAAGAAAGCGTGGTCTGTTCCTTTAAAGAACAAATCGGGGCCGTCACTCACGACGGCGTTTCGTCGGTTGTTAAAGGACAATGATGGCCCACTGTCATTGCAAACAAAAAAAGGAAAAGAGTTTCTGAAAGAGAAAGGTATCCACCATTTTACGACACACAACGAAGAGACCAAGGCGTGTATCGTGGAACGTTTCAATCGTACTCTGAAGACACGTATGTGGAGATATTTCACACAAAAACAGACGTTAAAGTACCTGGACGTATTACACCACCTAGTCGATTCGTACAACGACAGTTATCATAGAAGTATTGGAATGGCGCCATCTGAAGTGAACGTGATCAATCAAGAAGAGGTTTGGCAAAGGTTGTACGGAAATGAAGGACACGGAAAAATCAAACCGGTTTTAAAAGTGGGCGATCACGTGCGTATCAGCAAAGTCAAGAGACAATTCAAAAAAGGTTACTTACCCAACTGGAGTGACGAGATATTTACCGTCAAAACAGTTCATCTTTCCGATCCGCCTGTTTATCGTTTGATCGATGATGAAGACTCGCCGATAGAGGGAACATTTTACGAACAAGAACTACAGAAAGTGGTTGTGGCCAAGGATAAACTCTATCGTATCGAGAAAGTGTTGCAGCAGCGCAAGCGAGGAAGAAAGACACAGGTCCTGGTCAAGTGGGTAGGGTATTCCGACTCGTTTAACAGCTGGTTGGATAAGGCGTCACTCGTCGCGTATAAAGGTTAGTACACACCGGTCGAGCCGTCATTCGTGTCATGGAAGATACGACGAACGTTCGATTCGAAAACACAGAGCTCGAAGATACAGGAAGTAACAGCAGACGTTGGGTGTTGTTTGGAAATACGTGCCCGAAATCGGAAATCGTCTTCTTCTGCCAAATCGTCATACTGTACACCGTTATATTGGTCAGTATCTACAACCTTACTAAAGTAGACGGAAACTCTAATCTGTGGACGGCTTTGTTAAGCAGTTGCTTGGGGTACCTGTTACCTAATCCGTCTATGAAACGCGGTGAACATGTCGTCTGATTTTTACCTGACATTGCCCAGCAACGCGTCTATGGAGTTAAATCCCGACAACACGTTGACCCACTATGTCACGGCTTTGCCTCAACGCATCAGTTTAGTCGGTCAGTGGGAGTGCGGACTGGTGGAGATTCAATACCCGCACAGTTGGTACAACGTGAGAGAAGAGGAAACTTATTTTGCCGTGAATGTCGATGGTACGACTTATGTGGTGAATATCGAGGCAGGCCACTACGATAGTCCCCAAGCGCTCATTCGTGCAATCAACAGAATCATAAAGTCACCGATAAAAGAAAAGGAAATAAAACTAAGCTACAGTGACACCACACAAAAAGTGACTATACACATGATAGAAAACATCTCATTCTCAGTGTACTCGTTGAAACTTCAGCATTTGCTAGGTTTAAGCCAGGCTGTTTACACCACACCCGAAGAAGAAGGACCAGATTATTATTACGTTAAAAAAGCCGAATCTGTGGTAGACATGGCGCAGGGTTTTTACTCCCTATACGTCTACACCGACGTTGTGGAACCACGTGTGGTCGGGGATACCGTCGTCCCTCTGTTGAGGGTTGTACCGATAGAAGGAAAACATGGAGACGTGGTGTCAAAAAGTTTTGATAATGTACAATACGTTCCCGTCTTGCACAAAGAATTTACGACCATCGAGATCGATATAAGAGACGACACGGGACGTCGCGTACCATTCGAGCGAGCTAGAGTGACGGCAACACTTCACTTTCGACGACGCAAACCATCATTTCTTGAAACATGAGTCGTAATCGTTCTTACGAAGACTATTACGTCAGACAAGTCGGTAACGGGTTGCCCGTGTTTGTTAGTGCAAGGGTGCAACGAGGTCACGGTCTAGGTAGTTTGTTCGGTGGTCTCATTCGAAGTGCTATGCCACTCATAAAAAGAGGCGCACTCGCTTTGGGAAAAGGAGCGTTAAAGACAGGTTTGGGTGTGGCCGGTGACGTGTTGTCCGGACAGAGCATTAAAGAATCTGCAAAGAGGCATGCGAAAGAAACCGGAAAGGACATGATCAGTAGAGTGTTGGGAAGCAGTGGACCTCCTGGCATACGCAACGCTCCTATAAAACGCAAGCCGACGAGAACCCTAGCCAGTGTCGCCAAGAGACGCAGACGACAGAAGACGCGTCGAGACGACATATTCGACTAGACATGGCTTTTGTCCACCAGTTGTCGTGTGAGGGAGTCAAAAGCGAATTGGACCTATTTAGTTTACCGACGACACAAACGAGTATCGAACACGCACAGTGGATCGAGCATCGACCTGTCGCCTCGATAGGTTCGGGTGGTCCTATCGAATTCTTATTGCCCGGATCGGGAGACGATTACCTGGACGTGGCCAATACTTACCTGTTGGTGCGAGCACGTGTAGTCAAAGGAAACGGGGACGATATCGCTCAAGCTGCAGCTGTTGGACCAGTAAACAACTGGATGCATTCTCTGTTTAGTCAAGTCGATGTGTCTTTGAACGGTACCCTCGTCACACCTTCAACGAATACCTATCCTTATCGAGCGTACATAGAAACGTTACTGAGTCACGGAGCAGAAGCAAAGAAGAGTCAACTGACTAGTGCCTTGTGGTACAAAGATACGGCTGAACACATGGATGCCACCGACGACGCAAACACGGGGCTGCAAAAAAGAAAGACCTATATTTCCGGTAGTCGAATCGTCGATATGATGGGCCGTCTACACGTCGACCTCTTCTTTCAAGACCGCTATCTATTGAACGGTGTCGACGTGAAAATTCGACTAGTACAGAGCAAGGATGCTTTTGCACTCATGGGTGCTGGTGGTGACAATGCCGATTACAAGGTACGCATAGTCGAAGCAATTTTGTTTGCGCGAAAAGCTAAACTGAATCCTGCCGTACAGATGGGTCACATCAAAGCGCTACAAAAGGGAACGGCCAAGTATCCGTTGCGAAGAGTCGATTGCAAGGTATTTTCCATACCCCGAGGTGCCATGTCGCACACTCACGAAAACGTTTATTTGGGTGTCTTACCCAAGAGAATAGTCTTGTGTTGTATAGACAACGACGCATACAACGGAACATTCGCCAAGAATCCGTTCCACGTAAAACACAACAACTTGAACTTTCTTACATTGTACGTCGACGGGCAACAAGTTCCTGCGAAACCACTCCAACCTAATTTCAACGATGGTTCCTACGTGAGAAGTTACAGTAATCTATTGGCTGGAACGGGAAAGATGTTTCAAGACGAGGGAAACAACATCAGTCGTGACGAGTTTGGCAAAGGATATACCCTGTTTGCGTTTGACATCGCACCAGATTGTTGTGACGGTCCCCATTTCAATTTGGTACATAAAGGCAACCTACGAGTCGAGATGCACTTTAATCAACCTCTCGACCAAACGATCAACGTCGTCGTCTACGGAGAATTCGAGACGGTTTTGGAGATTGACCGCAACAGAAACGTCGTCTACGATTACTGATGGATACGGCACAGATAGAAAGACTCCTTGCGGCGGATGCTTACACTAGAACCGTTGTTCGAGGCGTACTACCTAAAGACGGGTTACCCACTACTCCTATGACGACCTATCCGGCAGCTTTCGTGTGCAACACTCATTCGAGCAATGAACCGGGTCAACATTGGATCTGCATGTTTATCGCAAAAGACGGACGTGGAGATTACTTCGACTCCTACGGTTTGCCACCTCGACACGACGAATTCGTGGATTTTCTACAGAGCAACTGCGTGACTTGGACTTTCAACAAGAGAACGCTTCAGAGCCCGCTGTCTAACGTGTGTGGACAATACTGTGTCGTGTACTTGCTGCACCGAAGTCGAGGCGTACCTACGAAGACGTTTGTGAACACTTTCGGGAACGATTTAGTGAACAATGACTGTCGTGTTTTCGATTTTGTTAAGAGTGCCAAGTAATGTTTGCCTGTAATGTTGGCATGCACGTTCTTGTATTACCTTAATTAAGCAATAAAAAAGTCGACACCATATGTGCGTTTGTGAAATGCTTTATTCAGACACCCAAGATACGATTTTTTTATTTTTTTTTTATTTGAATATTTCACATATAATATCTCTTGCGTACTGTTCCTGTAGATTCCAAATCGGTAATGCTAATAAGGTTCCCAACGTGTGATTTGTAAAGGTGTCGCCGAATGAGCTGCGCGCCGCGACGATGCAGGTCGTCTACGATGCCGACGACGACCACTGTCAAACGGAATGCTGGTTTCCTTTGATACGTCATCGTCCACTGATGCTGTCTGCATGTAAAGCCAAAGATCTGAGTTCCCGACTAAATTCATTGGCGTATTGACATCCTTGAGACCACGAGCGACGGTTTCCCATCCCACTGGTTCAAACGACTTCCGTTTTCTCAACACGTCATTCACAAGGTCCACGATATTACTTCCGGGTACCGCCTTGTTTCTGTACATCATCTCGCCACGATCGTTCCAACTTACGGCCCCTTTTATTTTATCGAGTAGTCTTCGTGCTTTTCGACGACTTCATTTTCGTTAGCAGGTTGTACTTTGTTTTTCTCTTCACTGGGAATTTTTTCGATGACCACACGCACGGGTTCTTGCATACGTTTGTCGGAAAGATCGTTGTACCGATTCAACACCTGGTTATACAACACAACTTTTTCCCTCTCGTGTATATCGTTTCGTTCTAGTATGTCTAGCATTTCATTGTCGAGTCGTTGCAAGACCCTTTCGATAGGGTTAGCAGTCGAGGGACGTTGCGGTTGAATGTTTTCCAAAATACGGGGATCGACCAGGGCCATCTTCTTTGTATACTCCATGGTCACCTGAGATGGAGCCGGGGATGTCGAGCATATTGAAGGAACCATAGGTACATGTGTCATAGTGGGCACCTGAGTTGGAGACAAGAATGTCGAGCTTGTTGGTGGGACCAGAGACACAGGTGTCGTAGCGTTTGTCGACGGTGCACAGCGACTGTGGGCACTGTGTCGTTTCCAGCTATCTTTGCGTGTGAAATGTCTCTTACAATCTGGGCACTGGAAGGCCGCCCGTGATGATGGTGTGGGCTTGTTGGCAGCTGGTAGACTACTCCATAAGCTCATGATGTACGTGTTTACTGTTCAAATGTAAAGAACGGAATGACTCTTGGAACTCGGCGGTCTAAGTTTTGTTTGTACAACTCGTTGATCTAAGTTTGGTTTGTGCAACTCGTTTTATGTCTGTCTATTGTAGCGGAATTTGACGAGGTGAACCTATCCATTGTGGTGGAAGCGGTGGAATCTCACGCGATAACCCGTCTATTGTGGTGGAGTTGTGGTGGTGGTGGTGGAATCTCACGCGATAACCCGTCTATTGTGGTGGAATTGTGGTGGTGGTGGTGGAATCTCACGCGATAACCCGTCTATTGTGGTGGAATTGTGGTGGTGGTGGTGGAAGCGGTGGAATCTCACGCGATAACCCGTCTATTGTGGTGGAATTGTGGTGGTGGTGGTGGAATCTCACGCGATAACCCGTCTATTGTGGTGGATTGCATTACACTTCGAAAAAGACACAAGATAAGGTTTGCACATTTTATGTTGTAAATGAGTGAGTGAGTGAGTGAGTTAGTGTGTGAGCGTACAGAAACGAAGGATGAGTGAGTGAGTGAGTGAGTGAGTGAGTGAATGAGTGAGTGAGTGAGTGAGTGAGTGAGTGAGTGAGTGAGTGAGTGAGTGAGTGAGTGAGTGAGTGAGTGAGTGAGTGAGTGAGTGAGTGAGTGAGTGAGTGAGTGAGTGAGTGAGTGAGTGAGTGAGTGAGTGATGTGAGTGATTTTTTAATCGGGACTTAGACGAGTACCTTTACTTTTGAAGTGTAAGACACGAAAAAAGACGCAAGATAAGGTTTGAACATTTTATTCGTATACAACACAAACGTATTTACAGGTCGCATTCCATTCTCTGCAGTTGAATTAATGTCACCGAAGGTCTCATAAAACCACAAGACAGATTTACAGATCATGCTCCATTACTGCCAGAACAATTTGCTTTAATTTGTTTCGCCACTCTTCTGAAAACGGTTCTTGCAACCAACTCCCGATAGCACACAAGTGATCGGACGTCAGGTCGGATAACTTCAAACCCGCGTCTAACAAAACACTCAACCAGTCTTTCATCACTGCAGTCGAATTAATGGCCTCCACAGCCTCGTCAAAGTGCATATAAATTAGAATGTCATCGGGTAACATACAATCGTGATGAAATTGACTAGGATCGTCTATCTCGCAAGCGAGACACTGTCGTCTCGAGAGTTCAACGATGGCACATGCTATGTGACGTGCAATCGTCTTCTTCATTTCCATCGCCGGAAACTCAAGCGTAAAGTTCGGACCAGTGGCGACAGGAGCGGCAGTTGTCACATTGGTCGCATGAGTAGAAATTGTCACATCGCCAGGAGCGGAAGTTGTCACACCGGTCGTGTCGGCGGAAGTTGTCACATCGGCAGGGATGACAGCAGAGAGAGGCTGAAACAGGATACTGAGCCTAGTGTATCACCTCCACGCGAGTGACGTTGAAGTTTGTGTAAGTATCTCGTCGAGTTTTCTTTATGGTGAGAGACACACGAGTTCCCGTCAACGAGTTCAGTTTGTAAGTCTGCATCGTTTCGTCACTAACAGCAAACGTCTCGGCATTCACGTCAAGGAGAGGAGCCATACACTGGTCGAATAAAGTCAACCATATAGATCGACCCGTCGCTGTCTCGACAAAGCACATGCGCACCACGAAATGCACGTCAGATGCAACGTAACCGTGTCGTTCGCATTGCAAATGTCCCCTATCGTCGGTAATCATACGCTTCTTGCAGTACCTGCACCCGATGTACAAGGGAGTGTGCTGGCGTACTCTATCGATGAGGAGCCCTCTGATCTTGATAACTGCGTCGGAGCTTACCGTTGCTTCTAGAGCCGAAATGTCCACGACGTCCACGACGTCTGGTTCCGACGGCACGGAAGGACGGTTGATCACCGGCATGATGGGTCGGCTCGTCGGCTCGTCCTCGTCGCTCGAGTCTGCCGCATTGCGAGGTCGGTAGCAGGGTGTCTTCAACATGATGATGATGTTAACAGTGCTGTCGTCGTGATACGAATGACGGTCCAATTGACAAAACACTGCGCTTATATAGTTAGAGAATGTGCCGAAAAGTCACGTGGGCGTGCCGAAAGATCACGGATTGTAGAAAATTCAAAAGCACGGACTGCTGAGTAGAATGTACACAAGCGCGGACTGCTGAGTAGTTATTTAGTTCACCACTTATCTAACAGGGGTGCTTTCAGTTGATGATTATATATCCACCAGGTGTTTATGGACGAGAAAAAACAAGAGACACGAATATTTGCAGTACTAGAACATTTAGTTTACAACTTGTCCACAAGGTGGCACCACTTGTACAATCAGTACCGAAAATTCCGATAGGGAGCGCTGCGGGTCAACCTATTTTAGTTCCAAAAAATTCAGTTAGGTGGCGCTGATTTAGTTCATGTTTTGGTTTTTGCGGGAAATATTTTAGTTCACCAACTATCCGCTAGGTGGCTATGTTATAGTTTTGGCGGGAAATATTTAGTTCACCAACTATCCGCTAGGTGGAGTTATTTTAGTTCCGAAAAATTCCGGTAGGGGCGCTGTTCTAGTTTTGGCGGGAACTATTTTAGTTCATGATATATCCGTCAGGGGGCGCTGTTCTAGTTTTGGCGGGATATATTTTAGTTCACCAACTATCCGTCAGGGGAGTTATTTTAATTCACCAATTATCCGCCAGGGGGCGCTGTTCTAGGTTTGGCGGGGGGTAATTTTAGTTCACCAACTATCCGCTAGGTGGAGCTATTTTAGTTCCGAAATAGTTAACCAACTATCCGCCAGGGGGGCGCTGTTCTAGTTTTTGGCGGGAACTATTTTAGTTCATGATATATCCGTCAGGGGGCGCTGTTCTAGTTTTGGAGGGATATATTTTAGTTCACCAACTATCCGTCAGGGGGAGCTATTTTAATTCACCAGCTATCCGCCAGGTGGCGCTGTTCTAGTTTTGACGGGAGCTAATTTTAGTTCACCAACTATCCGCTAGGTGGCGCTATTTTTTGTTTTGACGGGAACTATTTAGTTCACCAACTATCCGATAGGTGGATCTATTTTAGTTCCGCCAGGGGGCGCCACGTGACCTTGACCTACATCCGGGTACTTGACATTGATCTTTGACCTTGACCTACATCCGGATACTTGACCTTGACCTACATCCGGGTACTTTGCTCTTGATCTTGCTCTCCTCCGACTCCAACATCCCCGCTACTTAACCTCCTTTACTACTATTGTTTACTTCCGTCAAAACGGCGTCCCTGTATTTTGTTTACATGTATATTGTTTACTTCCGTCAAAATGGCATCCCTGTATTTTGTTTACATGTATATTGTTTACTTCCGTCAAAATGGCGTCCCTGTATTTTGTTTACTTCCAATAAAATGGCGGCTCATACATACTTCTTGTCAACATACCTGCTCCCGTCCTATTCCTATTGAAGCACTGTCTCCATATACTTATCATCTTCCTAGCGACTTCTGGTCACGTGACCAAAAGTCACGTGTCTTTTGGTCACATGTTTTCCTAACATAGAGTCTGTAATATTTAATTATTGTTCTAGAAATTCATCACGGGGCCTATGCCCCCTAAGATACAATCAACTCCGAGAGCTACTGGGACAGCACCGGCGGTCCAGACAGGCACGGCGACAACCCCGGTGGCCCCGTCAGCCACTGCGACCGTCCCGGCGCCGCTGATACCGCACTTCGCGTGCTGTGTTTGCAACACCACCTTCTCGCGGAGAAGGGATTGGCAACGGCACGTCAAGCAGGGCTATTGCGGCCGGAAGGTCGAAAAGCAGCAGCGGCGGGAAGTACTCGTTGAAAAAATAATGGTAACTTGATCATGTTATTGTTTAAATATTTTCAGATGCTGCTACAAATGTCACCTCTTTATGTTTTGTATACCGTGATTAAAAGTCAACTTGTGTTTATTTCAGGTGTTGCTACAAATCTCGTCTTTTTATCCTTTGTATATCATGATTAAAATTCAACTTGTGTGTTTATTTCAGCGCCAAGAAAAGGACAGCGTTGCCGCTGCTGCTGATGACAGTGTTCCAACTACCACTGCGCCGCCTGCGCCGGTGACCAAAGGCACTACGGTGAGTAATCTCTGAAGATGTCGGGTATTATCACTGACTACGTCTGTATTTAATGTACATATCAACTGAAGCAATTGACTACCGTACCATAAAAGAGTTATATTCCCCGTCTAGTGATACGCGCCTTTACTGCAGTGTTTTTCAATCTTGTGTGATTAATTAGTTGAATACTTTATTACATGTTTCACTATCCAAGTTATGAACAACTTTCCCACTTTTATTAACTTAATTAGCGTAATCTAACAAAACATTTTCTACCCTCATTTTCTACCCTCATCAAAAGAAAAATTATCCTATGAATTACTATTGGACAATAAACTCCTATTGCATTGTATTGTAAACAACATATGTTATTGTAGAAATCACGAAAACGCCAACGGTCACTGTCATCACCGACCTTGTCGTCAGCGACAGCATCGCCATCACCAAAAAGACCATCACCTGCAGCCTCTCCGGCATCACCTGTAGCTTCTTCATTGCAACAAGATTCACATGTACCACCGGAGGTGGTAGATTTTGTACCGGATAATTTGTTTAATTTCTATAGGAGTCAGTGGTCGACAATTCGTACACATTATCGTAGGGGGCCCGTCCAGAGAACCTACAACATTCGATTATCAGATACTGACATAATCTCATTACATCCAACATTGTGGAACATTTTTAATGAACAAACTACCGCCTTCAAAATTAACTTAAGTTTCGGATTTATTTTATATAACCAGAAAACGAATGAACATCGTTATTTTCATTCTTCAAAAAATGTTTCCGGTAGGTTTCTGGACAGGCCCCCTTTAATTAGTAATGCCGATGAATTTCAGTTGTTTTTAAAATCGTTTGAAGAAAAAGATATTTTAAGTTGGGCGATTAGACAGAGGCCCGATTCTCAGTGGATCTGTGAAATGGTAACAAATGTTACATTTTACATAAACATCATACCTGATCACCCTATAGGTACTGGTAATATAGTCCTTCCCGACTATATTCTCACAAATAAAGGTTTAAATTCGTTATCCTGTGACTGGTCCCGACACAACTGTCCTCCTTATAAAGATAATCTTTGTTTTTTCCGTGCTCTCGCACTAAGTCGGGGAGGTGATATTCGTAATCTTGAGCCTCATGTTCAAATATTATACAACATGTACCAAGAGTCTATAAACGATGCCCCATATATGAATCATTTCCCTGGTTTTAAGCTAAGTGATCTGTATGACATTGAGAACCTTTTCCATATCAATATATATGTTTATGAATTACTCGATCATCACAACGACGACAAGAACTTGGTAGCGTGTCATTTACTGAGACGTTCAACTTGTAAATTCCCCGATACTTTAAATTTGAATCTTTTCGAAACACATTTTTCTTATATCCACGATATTAAAACGTACACACGGTCTTTCAAATGTATCAAATGTGACAAACTTTGGCATACAGAATGTTCCTTAAAAAGACACCAACAAGGTTGCGAAGTCGAGGTGAAGAGAATATTCCCTGGTGGTATATTTCATGTTCAGGAAACCATTTTTTCAGAAACTTGATGAGTTGGGTATTGTCGTCAAAGAAAAATACCGGTATTATCCGTTTCGGGCCACCTTTGATTTTGAATCTTATTTTGATACGGCCAACTTACCGGTAAATACTCCAAAGGTCGAGTGGTTGGCTCGACACGAAATACTTAGCGTTAATGTGTCATCCAGTGTTCCCGGGTACAAGGAACCACGCTGTTTTATTAGCGAGGGTGAGCCGAGCCAACTAGTCGATCGATTTTTAAATTACCTTTACGAAATTAGCGACACCGCTTCCGAAATTCTTAAAACACGTTATCAGTTTGTTTTTGATCAATTAAACCAACAACTAAAAGATATTCAATCACCAGAGGGTAGAATGCTCGAACCCGACTTAGACGAAATTCTAGATGACGGGTCACCTTTACCTATTATCCCAGAAGATCAAATTTCAAAATTAATCGGTAAGCTTCACGGATTTTTTTAAGAACTACCCGTCATTGGCTTTAATTCCGGAAAATACGATTTGAACGTCATTAAAAAATATATCACACCACACTTCCTGACAACCGACGTAGGTGACGAGACGGACGAGAACGAATCTAATAAGAAATCTAAAAATATCATATTCACATTAATGCGTCATACTAATCTGATGTGTTTAAAAACAGCGACTTTGAAATTTTTGGACATCATAAATTATTTGGCCCCCGGTATTAGTTACGATATATTTCTGAAAGCTTACGGATGTGTACAAACTAAAGGCTACTTTCCCTACGAGTGGGTGACTTCGTTAAGTAGACTCGACTGTGAATCCCTTCCTCCAAAGGAAGCTCTTCACAACGATTTGAAAAACGAAGATATTTCTGACGAAAATTACGCGTACTGCGAACAAATTTGGCGCGATCACGATATGAAAACTTTTCGTGATTTTCTCATTTGGTACAACAATAGAGATGTCGTTCCTTTCCTTGAAGCTATAAAAAACAGTTCTCTTTTTACAAATTGCGCCACATTTATATGTTTAAAGACGGTATTAGCGTTCCCGGTCTAACCATGAAATTTATGTTTGACACATTACCACGTGATATTTATTTCAGTCTGTTTAATCAAAAAGATTCGGATTTACACGATATATTAAAAAAGCCATCGTAGGGGGCCCGTTTATAATATATCACCGCCATCACGAAGTCGATGTTACACGGCTTCGTGAATCGGAAAGGGGCGACTCAGTTCACCCCTGTCGTTCTATTGTTGGGTACGATGCGAATGGATTATACCTTTGGGCTCTTTCACAAGATATGCCCACCGGATGTTA
>CM034538.1:57761294-57826612 GCA_020002185.1 Paraescarpia echinospica | reverse complement strand
TCAGAAATATCTTCGTTTTTCAAATCGTTGTGAAGAGCTTCCTTTGGAGGAAGGGATTCACAGTCGAGTCTACTTAACGAAGTCACCCACTCGTAGGGAAAGTAGCCTTTAGTTTGTACACATCCGTAAGCTTTCAGAAATATATCGTAACTAATACCGGGGGCCAAATAATTTATGATGTCCAAAAATTTCAAAGTCGCTGTTTTTAAACACATCAGATTAGTATGACGCATTAATGTGAAAATGATATTTTTAGATTTCTTATTAGATTCGTTCTCGTCCGTCTCGTCACCTACGTCGGTTGTCAGGAAGTGTGGTGTGATATATTTTTTAATGACGTTCAAATCGTATTTTCCGGAATTAAAGCCAATGACGGGTAGTTCTTCAAGAAATCCGTGAAGCTTACCAATTAATTTTGAAATTTGATCTTCTGGGATAATAGGTAAAGGTGACCCGTCATCTAGAATTTCGTCTAAGTCGGGTTCGAGCATTCTACCCTCTGATGATTGAATATCTTTTAGTTGTTGGTTTAATTGATCAAAAACAAACTGATAACGTGTTTTAAGAATTTCGGAAGCGGTGTCGCTAATTTCGTAAAGGTAATTTAAAAATCGATCGACTAGTTGGCTCGGCTCACCCTCGCTAATAAAACAGCGTGGTTCCTTGTACCCGGGAACATTGGATGACACACTAACGCTAAGTATTTCGTGTCGAGCCAACCACTCGACCTTTGGAGTATTTACCGGTAAGTTGGCCGTATCAAAATAAGATTCAAAATCAAAGGTGGCCCGAAACGGATAATACCGGTATTTTTCTTTGACGTCAATACCCAACTCATCAAGTTTCTGAAAAATGGTTTCCTGAACATGAAATATACCACCAGCGAATATACTCTTGACCTCGACTTCGCAACCTTGTTGGTGTCTTTTTAAGGACCATTCTGTATGCCAAAGTTTGTCACATTTGATACATTTGAAAGACCGTGTGTACGTTTTAATATCGTGGATATAAGAAAAATGTGTTTCGAAAAGATTCAAATTTAAAGTATCGGGGAATTTACAAGTTGAACGTCTCAGTAAATGACACGCTACCAAGTTCTTGTCTTCGTCGTGATGATCGAGTAATTCATAAACATATATATTGATATGGAAAAGGTTCTCAATGTCATACAGATCACTTAGCTTAAAACCAGGGAAATGATTCATATATGGGGCATCGTTTATAGACTCTTGGTACATGTTGTATAATATTTGAACATGAGGCTCAATATTACGAATATCACCTCCCCGACTTAGTGCGAGAGCACGGAAAAAACAAAGATTATCTTTATAAGGAGGACAGTTGTGTCGGGACCAGTCACAGGATAACGAATTTAAACCTTTATTTGTGAGAATATAGTCGAGAAGGACTATATTACCAGTACCTATAGGGTGATCAGGTATGATGTTTATGTAAAATGTAACATTTGTTACCATTTCACAGATCCACTGAGAATCGGGCCTCTGTCTAATTGCCCAACTTAAAATATATTTTTCTTCAAACGATTTTAAAAACAACTGAAATTCATCGGCATTACTAATTAAAGGGGGCCTGTCCAGAAACCTACCGGAAACATTTTTTGAAGAATGAAAATAACGATGTTCATTCGTTTTCTGGTTATATAAAATAAATCCGAAACTTAAGTTAATTTTGAAGGCGGTAGTTTGTTCATTAAAATGTTCCACAATGTTGGATGTAATGAGGTTATGTCAGTATCTGATAATCGAATGTTGTAGGTTCTCTGGACGGGCCCCCTACGATAATGTGCACGAATTGTCGACCACTGACTCCTATAAAAATTAAAAAAATTATCCGGTACAAAATCTACCACCTCCGGTGGTACATGTGAATCTTGTTGCAATGAAGAAGCTACAGGTAAGGCCGGAGAGGCTGCAGGTGATGGTCTTTTTGGTGATGGCGATGCTGTCGCTGACGACCTGGTCGGTGATGACAGTGACCGTTGGCGTTTTCGTGATTTCTACAATAACATATGTTTTTTATAATACAATGCAATAGGAGTTTATTGTCCAATAGTAATTCATATGATAATTTTTCTTTTGATGAGGGTAGAAAATGAGGGTAGAAAATGTTTTGTTAGATTACGTTAATTAAGTTAATAAAAGTGGGAAAGTTGTTCATAACTTGGATAGTGAAACATGTAATAAAGTATTCAACTAATTAATCACACAAGATTGAAAAACACTGCAGTAAAGGCGCGTATCACTAGACGGGGAATATAACTCTTTTATGGTACGGTAGTCAATTGCTTCAGTTGATATGTACATTAAATACAGACGTAGTCAGTGATAATACCCGACATCTTCAGAGATTACTCACCGTAGTGCCTTTCGTCACCGGCGCAGGCGGCGCAGTGGTAGTTGGAACACTGTCATCAGCAGCAGCGGCAACGCTCTCCTTTTCTTGGCGCTGAAATAAACACACAAGTTGAATTTTAATCATGATATACAAAGGATAAAAAAACGAGATTTGTAGCAACACCTGAAATAAACACAAGTTGACTTTTAATCACGGTATACAAAACATAAAGAGGTGACATTTGTAGCAACATCTGAAAATATTTAAACAATAACATGATCAAGTTACCATTATTTTTTCAACGAGTACTTCCCGCCGCTGCTGCTTTTCGACCTTCCGGCCGCAATAGCCCTGCTTGACGTGCCGTTGCCAATCCCTTCTCCGCGAGAAGGTGGTGTTGCAAACACAGCACGCGAAGTGCGGTATCAGCGGCGCCGGGACGGTCGCAGTGGCTGACGGGGCCACCGGGGTTGTCGCCGTGCCTGTCTGGACCGCCGGTGCTGTCCCAGTAGCTCTCGGGGTTGATTGTATCTTAGGGGGCATAGGCCCCCGTGATGAATTTCTAGAACAATAATTAAATATTACAGACTCTATGTTAGGAAAACATGTGACCAAAAGACACGTGACTTTTGGTCACGTGACCAGAAGTCGCTAGGAAGATGATAAGTATATGGACGGGAGCAGGTATGTTGACAAGAAGTATGTATGAGCCGCCATTTTATTGGAAGTAAACAAAATACAGGGACGCCATTTTGACGGAAGTAAACAATATACATGTAAACAAAATACAGGGATGCCATTTTGACGGAAGTAAACAATATACATGTAAACAAAATACACGGACGCCGTTTTGACGGAAGTAAACAATAGTAGTAAAGGAGGTTAAGTAGCGGGGATGTTGGAGTCGGAGGAGAGCAAGATAAAGAGCAAAGTACCCGGATGTAGGTCAAGGTCAAGTACCCGGATGTCGGTCAAGGTCAAAGGTCAAGGTCAAGTACCCGGATGTAGGTCAAGATCACGTGGCGCCCCCCTGGCGGAACTAAAATAGATCCACCTATCGGATAGTTGGTAAACTAAAATATTTCCCGCCAAAACCAAAATAGCGCCACCTAGCGGATAGTTGGTGAACTAAAATGATTTCCCACCAAAACAAGAACAGCGCCACCTGGCGGATAGTTGGTGAATTAAAATAGCTCCCCCTGACGGATAGTTGGTGAACTAAAATATATCCCGCCAAAACTAGAACAGCACACCCTGACAGATATATCATGAACTAAAATTATTTCCCTCCAAAACTAGAATAGCGCCCCCTGACGGATATATCATGAACTAAAATAGTTCCCGCTAAAACTAGAACAGCGCCCCTACCGGAATTTTTCGTAACTGAAATAGCGCCACCTAGCGGATAGTTGGTGAACTAAATATTTCCCGCATAAACTATAACAGCGCCACCTAGCGGATAGTTGGGGAACTAAAATATTTCCCGCGAAAAAATATTTACCTCCAAAACTATAACAGCGCCCCTGGCGGATAGTTGGTGAACTAAATATATCCCGCCAAAACCAAAACAGCGCAACCTAGCGGATATATCATGAACTAAATCAGCGCCACCTAGCTGAATTTTTTGGAATTAAAATAGGTTGACCCGCAGCGCTCCCTATCGGAATTTTTGGTACTTATTAAACATGTGGTGCCATCTTGTGGACAAGTTGTAAACTAAATGTTCTAGTACTGCAAATATTCGTGTCTCTTGCACGCTTGCGTGCAATAGAGCCCCCTGACGGATACATCACGAACTAATAGAGCCTCCTGACGGATACATCACGAACCACAAACATGATCCCCTAGTGGACAAGTGAGCGAACCACATATGAGTACTGCAAATATTCGTGTCTCTTGTTTTTTCTCGTCCATAAACACCTGGTGGATGTATAATCATCAACTGAAAGCACCCCTGTTAGATAAGTGGTGAACTAAACAACTACTCAGCAGTCCGCGATTGTGTACATTCTACTCAGCAGTCCGTGCTTTTGAATTTTCTACAATCCGTGATCTTTCGGCACGCCCACGTGACTTTTCGGCACATTCTCTAACTATATAAGCGCAGTGTTTTGTCAATTGGACCGTCATTCGTATCACGACGACAGCACTGTTAACATCATAATCATGTTGAAGACACCCTACTACCGACCTCGCAATGCGGCAGACTCGAGCGACGAGGACGAGCCGACGAGCCGACCCATCATGCCGGTGATCAACCGTCCTTCCGTGCCGTCGGAACCAGACGTCGTGGACGTCGTGGACATCTCGGCTCTAGAAGCAACGGTAAGCTCCGACGCAGTTACCAAGATCAGAGGGCTCCTCATCGATAGAGTACGCCTGCACACTCCCTTGTACATCGGGTGCAGGTACTACAAGAAGCGTATGATTACCGACGATAGGGGACGTTTGCAATGCGAACGACACGGTTACGTTGCATCTGACGTGCATTTCGTGGTGCGCATGTGCTTTGTCGAGACAGCGACGGGTCGATCTATATGGTTGACTTTATTCGACCAGTGTATGGCTCCTCTCCTTGACGTGAATGCCGAGACGTTTGTTGTTATGGACGAAACGATGCAGACTTACAAACTGAACTCGTTGACGGGAACTCGTGTGTCTCTCACCATAAAGAAAACTCGACGAGATACTTACACAAACTTCAACGTCACTCGCGTGGAGGTGATACACTAGGCTCAGTATCCTGTTTCAGCCTCTCTCTGCTGTCATCCCTGCCGATGTGACAACTTCCGCCGACACGACCGGTGTGACAACTTCCGCTCCTGGCGATGTGACAATTTCTACTCACGCGACCAATGTGACAACTGCCGCTCCTGTCGCCACTGGTCCGAACTTTGCGCTTGAGTTTCCGGCGATGGAAATGAAGAAGACGATTGCACGTCACATAGCATGTGCCATCGTTGAACTCTCGAGACGACAGTGTCTCGCTTGCGAGATAGACGATCCTAGTCAATTTCATCACGATTGTATGTTACCCGATGACATTCTAATTTATATGCACTTTGACGAGGCTGTGGAGGCCATTAATTCGACTGCAGTGATGAAAGACTGGTTGAGTGTTTTGTTAGATGCGGGTTTGAAGTTATCCGACCTGACGTCCGATCACTTGTGTGCTATCGGGAGTTGGTTGCAAGTACCGTTTTCAGAAGAGTGGCGAAACAAATTAAAGCAAATTGTTCTGGCAGTAATGGAGGATGATCTGTAAATCTGTCTTGTGGTTTCATGAGACCTTCGGTGACATTAATTCAACTGCAGAGAATGGAGTGCGACCTGTAAATACGTTTGTGTTGTATACGAATAAAATGTTCAAACCTTATCTCGCGTCTTTTTTCGTGTCTTACATTTCACAAGTAAAGGTACTCGTCTAAGTCCCGATTAACAATTCACTCACATCACTCATTCACTCACTCACTCACTCACTCACTCACTCACTCACTCACTCACTCATTCACTCACTCACTCACTCACTCACTCACTCACTCACTCACTCACTCACTCACTCATCCTTCGTGTCTGTTCGCTCACACACTCACTCACTCACTCATTTACAAGATAAAATGTGCAAACCTTATCTTGTGTCTTTTTCGTAGTGTAATGCAATCCACCACAATAGACGGGTTATCGCGTGAGATTCCACCACCACCACCACAATTCCACCACAATAGAAGGGTTATCGCGTGAGATTCCACCGCTTCCACCACCACCACCACAATTCCACCACAATAGACGGGTTATCGCGTGAGATTCCACCACCACCACCACAATTCCACCACAATAGACGGGTTATCGCGTGAGATTCCACCACCACCACCACAATTCCACCACAATAGACGGGTTATCGCGTGAGATTCCACCGCTTCCACCACAATGGATAGGTTCACCTCGTCAAATTCCGCTACAATAGACAGACATAAAACGAGTTGCACAAACCAAACTTAGATCAACGAGTTGTATAAACAAAACTTAGACCGCCTAGTTCCAAGAGTCATTCCGTTCTTTACATTTGAACAGTAAACACGTACATCATGAGCTTACGGAGTAGTCTACCAGCTGCCAACAAGCCCACACCATCATCAGGGACGGCCTTCCCGTGCCCAGATTGTAAGAGACATTTCACACGCAAAGATAGCTGGAAACGACACAGTGCCCACAGTCGCTGTGCACCGTCGACAAACGCTACGACACCTGTGTCTCTGGTCCCACCAAAAAGCTCGACATTCTTGTCTCCTACTCAGGTGCCCACTATGACACATGTACCTATGGTTCCTTCAATATGCTCGACATCCCCGGCTCCATCTCAGGTGACCATGGAGTATACAAAGAAGATGGCCCTGGTCGATCCCCGTATTTTGGAAAACATTCAACCGCAACGTCCTTCGACTGCTAACCCTATCGAAAGGGTCTTGCAACGACTCGACAATGAAATGCTAGACATACTAGAACGAAACGATATACACGAGAGGGAAAAAGTTGTGTTGTATAACCAGGTGTTGAATCGGTACAACGATCTTTCCGACAAACGTATGCAAGAACCCGTGCGTGTGGTCATCGAAAAAATTCCCAGTGAAGAGAAAAACAAAGTACAACCTGCTAAACGAAAATGAAGTCGTCGAAAATAAGAACATCGAAAACGAAATCATCGACAGCGTTCCAAAAACTATGAAGCAGAAAGCACGAAGACTACTCGATAAAATAAAAGGGGCCGTAAGTTGGAACGATCGTGGCGAGATGATGTACAGAAACAAGGCGGTTCCCGGAAGTGATATCGTGGACCTTGTGAATGACGTGTTGAGAAAACGGAAGTCGTTTGAACCAGTGGGATGGGAAACCTTCGCTCGTGGTCTCAAGGATGTCAATACGCCAATGAATTTAGTCGGGAACTCAGATCTTTGGCTTTACATGCAGACAGCATCAGTGGACGATGACGTATCAAAGGAAACCAGCATTCCGTTTGACAGTGGTCGTCGTCGGCATCGTAGACGACCTGCATCGTCGCGGCGCGCAGCTCATTCGGCGACACCTTTACAAATCACACGTTGGGAACCTTATTAGCATTACCGATTTGGAATCTACAGGAACAGTACGCAAGAGATATTATATGTGAAATATTAAAATAAAAAAATATAAAAAATAAAATCGTATCTTGGGTGTCTGAATAAAGCATTTCACAAACGCACATATGGTGTCGACTTTTTGTATTGCTTAATTAAGGTAATACAAGAACGTGCATGCCAACATTACATGCAAACATTACTTGGCACTCTTAACAAAATCGAAAACACGACAGTCATTGTTCACTAAATCGTTCCCGAAAGTGTTCACAAACGTCTTCGTAGGTACGCCTCGACTTCGGTGCAGCAAGTACACGACACCGTATTGTCCACACACGTTAGACAGCGGGCTCTGAAGCGTTCTCTTGTTGAAAGTCCAAGTCACGCAGTTGCCTGTAGAAAATCCACGAATTCGTCGTGTCGAGGTGGCAAACCGTAGGAGTCGAAGTAATCTCCACGTCCGTCTTTTGCGATAAACATGCAGATCCAATGTTGACCCGGTTCATTGCTCGAATGAGTGTTGCACACGAAAGCTGCCGGATAGGTCGTCATAGGAGTAGTGGGTAACCCGTCTTTAGGTAGTACGCCTCGAACAACGGTTCTAGTGTAAGCATCCGCCGCAAGGAGTCTTTCTATCTGTGCCGTATCCATCAGTAATCGCAGACGACGTTTCTGTTGCGGTCAATCTCCAAAACCGTCTCGAATTCTCCGTAGACGACGACGTTGATCGTTTGGTCGCGAGGTTGATTAAAGTGCATCTCGACTCGTAGGTTGCCTTTATGTACCAAATTGAAATGGGGACCGTCACAACAATCTGGTGTGATGTCAAACGCAAACAGGGTATATCCTTTGCCAAACTCGTCACGACTGATGTTGTTTCCCTCGTCTTGAAACATCTTTCCCGTTCCAGCAAATAGATTACTGTAACTTCTCACGTAGGAACCATCGTTGAAATTAGGTTGGAGTGGTTTCGCAGGAACTTGTTGCCCGTCGACGTACATTGCAAGAAAGTTCAAGTTGTTGTGTTTTACGTGGAACGGATTCTTGGCGAATGTTCCGTTGTATGCGTCGTTGTCTATACAACACAAGACTATTCTCTTGGATAAGACACCCAAATAAACGTTTTCGTGAGTGTGCGACATGGCACCTCGGGGTATGGAAAATACCTTGCAATCGACTCTTCGCAACGGATACTTGGCCGTTCCCTTTTGTAGCGCTTTGATGTGACCCATCTATACGGCAGGATTCAGTTTAGCTTTTCGCGGAAACAAAATTGCTTCGACTATGCGTACCTTGTAATCGGCATTGTCACCACCTGCACCCATGAGTGCAAAAGCATCCTTGCTCTGTACTAGTCGAATTTTCACGTCGACACCGTTCAATAGATAGCGGTCTTGAAAGAAGAGGTCGACGTGTAGACGGCCCATCATATCGACGATTCGACTACCGGAAAAATAGGTCTTTCTTTTTTGCAGCCCCGTGTTTGCGTCGTCGGTGGCATCCATGTGTTCAGCCGTATCTTTGTACCACAAGGCACTAGTCAGTTTACTCTTCTTTGCTTCTGCTCCGTGACTCAGTAACGTTTCTATGTACGCTCGATAAGGATAGGTATTCGTTGAAGGTGTGACGAGGGTACCGATCAAAGACACATCGACTTGACTAAACAGAGAATGCATCCAGTTGTTTACTGGTCCAACAGCTGCAGCTTGAGCGATATCGTCCCCGTTTCTGACTACACGTGCTCGCACCAACAGGTAAGTATTGGCCACGTCCAGGTAATCGTCTCCCGATCCGGGCAATAAGAATTCGATAGGACCAACCGAACCTATCGAGGCGAAAGGTTGATGCTCGATCCACTGTGCGTGTTCGATACTCGTTTGTGTCGTCGGTAAACTAAATAGGTCCAATTCGCTTTTGACTCCCTCACACGACAACTGGTGGACAAAAGCCATGTCTAGTCGAATATGTCGTCTCGACGCGTCTTCTGTTGTCTGCGTCTCTTGGCGACACTGGCTAGGGTTCTCGTCGGCTTGCGTTTTATAGGAGCGTTGCGTATGCCAGGAGGTCCACTGCTTCCCAACACTCTACTGATCATGTCCTTTCCGGTTTCTTTCGCATGCCTCTTTGCAGATTCTTTAATGCTCTGTCCAGACAACACGTCACCGGCCACACCCAAACCTGTCTTTAACGCTCCTTTTCCCAAAGC
Source organism: Paraescarpia echinospica (assembly GCA_020002185.1). Taxonomy (NCBI): domain Eukaryota; kingdom Metazoa; phylum Annelida; class Polychaeta; order Sabellida; family Siboglinidae; genus Paraescarpia; species Paraescarpia echinospica. The sequence goes on along the minus strand of CM034538.1, from coordinate 57,816,940 downwards.
GAGTGCGCCTCATTTTATGAGTGGCATAGCACTTCGAATGAGACCACCGAACAAACTACCTAGACCGTGAACTCGTTGCACCCTTGCACCAACAAACACGGGCAACCCGTTACCGACTTGTCTGACGTAATAGTCTTCGTAAGAACGATTACGACTCATGTTTCAAAAAATGATGGTTTGCGTCGTCGAAAGTGAAGTGTTGCCGTCACTCTACCTCGCTCGAATGGTACGCGACGTCCCGTGTCGTCTCTTATATCGATCTCGATGGTCGTAAATTCTTTGTGCAAGACGGGAACGTATTGTACATTATCAAAACTTTTTGACACCACGTCTCCATGTTTTCCTTCTATCGGTACAACCCTCAACAGAGGGACGACGGTATCCCCGACCACACGTGGTTCCACAACGTCGGTGTAGACGTATAGGGAGTAATAATAATCTGGTCCTTCTTCTTCGGGTGTGGTGTAAACAGCCTGGCTTAAACCTAGCAAATGCTGAAGTTTCAACGAGTACACTGAGAATGAGATGTTTTCTATCATGTGTATAGTCACTTTTTGTGTGGTGTCACTGTAGCTTAGTTTTATTTCCTTTTCTTTTATCGGTGACTTTATGATTCTGTTGATTGCACGAATGAGCGCTTGGGGACTATCGTAGTGGCCTGCCTCGATATTCACCACATAAGTCGTACCATCGACATTCACGGCAAAATCAGTTTCCTCTTCTCTCACGTTGTACCAACTGTGCGGGTATTGAATCTCCACCAGTCCGCACTCCCACTGACCTACTAAACTGATGCGTTGAGGCAAAGCCGTGACATAGTGGGTCAACGTGTTGTCGGGATTGAACTCCATAGACGCGTTGCTGGGCAATGTCAGGTAAAAATCAGACGACATGTTCACCGCGTTTCATAGACGGATTAGGTAACAGGTACCCCAAGCAACTGCTTAACAAAGCCGTCCACAGATTAGAGTTTCCGTCTACTTTAGTAAGGTTGTAGATACTGACCAATATAACGGTGTACAGTATGACGATTTGGCAGAAGAAGACGATTTCCGATTTCGGGCACGTATTTCCAAACAACACCCAACGTCTGCTGTTACTTCCTGTATCTTCGAGTTCTGTGTTTTTGAATCGAACGTTCGTCGTATCTTCCATGACACGAATGACGGCTCGACCGGTGTGTACTAACCTTTATACGCGACGAGTGACGCCTTATCCAACCAGCTGTTAAACGAGTCGGAATACCCTACCCACTTGACCAGGACCTGTGTCTTTCTTCCTCACTTGCGCTGCTGCAACACTTTCTCGATACGATAGAGTTTATCCTTGGCCACAACCACTTTCTGTAGTTCTTGTTCGTAAAATGTTCCCTCTATCGGCGAGTCTTCATCATCGATCAAACGATAAACAGGCGGATCGGAAAGACGAACTGTTTTGACGGTAAATATCTCGTCACTCCAGTTGGGTAAGTAACCTTTTTTGAATTGTCTCTTGACTTTGCTGATACGCACGTGATCGCCCACTTTTAAAACCGGTTTGATTTTTCCGTGTCCTTCATTTCCGTACAACCTTTGCCAAACCTCTTCTTGATTGATCACGTTCACTTCAGATGGCGCCATTCCAATACTTCTATGATAACTGTCGTTGTACGAATCGACTAGGTGGTGTAATACGTCCAGGTACTTTAACGTCTGTTTTTGTGTAAAATATCTCCACATACGTGTCTTCAGAGTACGATTGAAACGTGCCACGATACACGCCTTGGTCTCTTCGTTGTGTGTCGTAAAATGGTGGATACCTTTCTCTTTCAGAAACTCTTTTCCTTTATCTGTTTGCAATGACAGTGGGCCATCATTGTCCTTTAACAACCGACGAAACGCCGTCGTGAGTGACGGCCCCGATTTGTTCTTTAAAGGAACAGACCACGCTTTCTTGGAGAACACGTCTATCACGATCAAAATGAAAGTGTGACCGTCGTTGTACCTTTTCAAACGTGACATGTCTACCAGATCGGCCTGCCATTGTTGATTTATACCACCCACTACGACACGTCTACGCCTGAAACGATATGTCACCGGTTTGTGTAGTGTGTAAGTGTCTTGTTCCGACAACCACCGTTTCACCTCTTTCGACGATGCACGTAAAGCATGTGAAGCACGTGAAGCACGATGCAGGGCATCAACACTTCCGTAACTTCCGGTTAGTTTCGTGTCGTAGTAAATACTTTTCAATACATCGTGTGAACGCTTCGTCTTCTTACCTACGCGAGGAGACATGCCGTAATAATGCTGGTGTCCTGTCGTGCAAGACTATTAATACGGTTCCCAACGCAAGTGTTGCATCGGTGTAGCCGAATGAACTGCGCGCCGTGATGACACCGGACGTCTTCGATGTCGATGACGAACACTCCCTATAGGACTGGTCGAAGGAGGTTGCAGTTGAACGTTATCCAAAATACGTGGATCAACCAGCGCCATCTTCTTTGGGTGCTCCATAGTCGTGTAATTACGACTGCAACAACGTCGTCACCAAAGGGGCTAGAAGGGACGTAGCCAAGGGAGCTAGTAGGGCCGCAAGGAATCCCCCTTTCTGTAGAATACGTTTCTTCTGATGAAGACCGGTTTTCCTGATGACCAAGGTTCTGAGGTCCTTCTTGTACCCACGCAGTTTAGTCTTGTGATCTTTCTTTAGTGATACGTTCCCTTTTAATATGTTCTGTGCACACTCGCACAGACTGTGTACCAGATCGGGTTTTCCTTTGTCGATGATGGCTCTGGCTAAAGCAGGATCCGCTTTAGCGAGGAGACAAAGGCACAACGCATTTCTCTTTACTCGCGCCGACATGACGAATGACGAGTGTCACGGCGTGCTTCTATTTATATCTTCGGAAGGTAGGCGTACTGAAATTTGTTTGGTTCCTTAACGATATTAGTACGCAGGCGCAAGTGTTCCGGTGTGGCCTGTTTGAGGTCGACGAACAAATACCCGTGTGGTACGGACGTTGCGTCTCTGAAAGCTTCTTGCATGTACTTTATTCGACCCGGATACATCTGTTTGGCCAAGTTGACCACTTGTGTGTTGTCGCGAAGGTTCTTGAAGAGTACCATGTACTGTGCGTTTATACTTATAGTGCGACTCTCTTTCCCTTTGGGAAATACATTTTGCACTAAATATATTACGGACGTGTTGCAATGATGACTCTTCTTCGTAAACAGTTTGGTGACCCTCTCGTCCGTTTCCGACATGAGATCGTCGATAACTACCAAGTTTCTCGTTTTAGGATCGAAAGACGACACATCGGGAAGACCTTCGACAAATTCTATGTTCGGATGTATCGTAGAGAGCGTGAAATACAACGTCTGCCATTCACCGAAACACCACGTGATCTTTTCGGGCGGTGAGTTTACGAGTGTGGCAGAATGACGTAGTAAAGAGACAACAAACGTCGTTTTACCACAGCCCGTTGGCCCAGCAACGATACAAGTAAAACAATGAACTAACCTCGTGTCCATACTTTATGCAACTGATGAAAGAGACTAAGATGCACGGCACTTATACTACTCATACTTCAAAAAATGACACAATATAAGGTTTGAACATTTTATTACAACACAAACGTATTTACAGGTCGCGCTCCATAACTGCAAGAACCAGAGACTGAACATTGTTTCGTCACTGCTATGACACAGAGGCTTGCAATGAACTATATATATTATACAACGCAGTGTCTACAAGTAATTAGCGCGGACAGTGCAAAATAGTTTTCCGAGAGTGTTTCGTCCATTTTTGTAGCCATGACCAAGTCCCCAAAAGCCCCCTTTCGATGATTCACGCTCCACCAGTTCAGCATTTCTGGTTGCCAACAATACGGCTCGCACATCCTTTGACGCTTTGAACTTTGCGAGGAGCAAATGTCGCATCCAGTGAACACGGACATCGTTCCAACCAGATCTCGTCTCTCCAATCTGTTTGCTTTTTCGTTTTGCCAAGCGCGCATGCTTCGCAGCTTTGATGCGCTCTGCGCATTCGACGTCGCCGTGATACAATGCCTTCCTGTATTGATAAGCATGCTCGACCGAATTAAAAACCCGACCGAATGCTTTGACCCTGCATGGGTAAAGGTTTGACAAGGGAGAGTCGGCCCCTGAAAATTCAACTCGTTTCGGTTTCACAGCAACCTCCGGTTCGGGTAGAGGTTCCGGTTGTGGTGAATAGAGGCTTGACGCAACGACTGGTTGATTGACAGACGCTGAATGTGGACGGCTGGTAGATGCTTCGAACGGTCGGCTAGTTGGTTCGTGTACGTCGCTGTCGCTGAAGGCTGCAGGCGCATGGTAGTTGGGTGTTTTGAGGTTGGCGCTATCGTGATACAACGGTGATGGTGGTCGGTTGACATCCAGTGACTGCGGTCGGGTGCCAGATGCTTCGAACGGTCGGCAACACGGTTCGTCTACGTCGCTGTCGCTGAAGGCCGCAGGCGTGTGGTAGTTCGGTGTTTTCAACATGATGTTGACCATAATGACGTCGTGATACGAATGACGGGCCGATTGGTAAAACACCGCGCTTATATAGTTAGAGAATGTGCCGAAAAGTCACGTGGGCGTGCCTAAAGATTATGGAACGGAACATAAAGGTCACTTGGGCATGCCGAAAGATTATGGATTGTAGGATAGTACATTAAGGTCACGTGGGCGTGCCGAAAGATCACCGACTGCAGAATAGACAATTCAAAAGCACGGACTACAGAGTAGAAAGTACAAAAAAGCACGGACCGCAGAGTAGAAAGTAACTCTCAAATTGTCTCTCAAAGTAGCTCTCAAACTAAAGAGCTCTCAAAGTACCTCTCAAAGTACCTCTCAAAATAAAGAGCTCTCAAAGTACATCTCAAACTTTAGTTAACAAAAAAATCGCTAGGTGGCGCTACTGGTCGTAATATTTAGTTCCGGAAAATTCCGCTAGGGCACCAATGACCAAACTAAGACGCACGGAATTGGGCAGTACTCGAACATTTAGTTTACAATTTGTCCGTCAGGTGGCACCACTCGAATAGTTGTTTTTGAAAAATTCCGCCAGGGGCGCTATCTAGTTTTTGCGGGAAATATTTTACTTCACCAACTATCCGCCAGGGGCGCTGTGGGGTAAACCTATTTTAGTTTCAAAAAATTCCGCCAGGTGGCGCTTTTTTGCTTTGGTGGGAAATATTTTAGTTCACCAACTATCCGCCAGGGTGCGGTGTTATAGTTTTGGCGGTAAATATTTAGTTCACCAACTATCCGCTAGGGGCGCTGTTCTAATTTTGGCGGGAAATATTTTAGTTCATGATATATCCGTCAGGGGCGCTAGTTTAGTTTTGGCGGGAAATATTTTAGTTTATGATATATCCGTCAGGGGCGCTGTTCTAGTTTTGGCGGGATATATTTTAGTTCACCAACTATCCGTCAGGGGAGCTATTTTAATTCACCAACTCTCCGCCAGGGGGCGCTGTTCTAGCTTTGGAGGGAAATAATTTTTTTGGCGGGAAATAATTTTAGTTCACCAACTATCCGCTAGGTGACGCTATTTTCGTTTCGGCGGGAAATATTTAGTTCACCAACTATCCGGTAGGTGGCACTATTTTAGTTCCGAAAAATTTCGCCAGGGGCGCCGCGTGACCTTGACATTTGACCTTGGTCTACATCCGGGTACTTGACCTTGACCTTTGACCTTGACCTACATCCGGGTACTTTGCTCATGATCTTGCTCTCCTCCGACTCCAACATCCCCGCTACTTAACTTCCTTTACTACTAACAATATATAGGGACGTCATTTTAGCGGAAGTAAACAACATACACAATTCCGCCAGGGGGCGCCGCGTGACCTTGACATTTGACCTTGGCCTACATCCGGGTACTTGACCTTGACCTTTGACCTTGACCTACATCCGGGTACTTTGCTCATGATCTTGCTCTCCTCCGACTCCAACATCCCCGCTACTTAACCTCCTTTACTACTAACAATATATAGGGACGTCATTTTAGCGGAAGTAAACAATATACAGGGACGCCATTTTAGCGGAAGTAAACAAAATACATGTAAACAATATATAGGGACGCCATTTTGACGGAAGTAAACAAAATACATGTAAACAATATACAGTGGTACCATTTTGACGGAATAAACAAAATACATGTAAACAATATATAGGGACGCCATTTTGACGGAAGTAAACAAAATACATGTAAACAATATACAGTGGTACCATTTTGACGGAAGTAAACAAAATACATGTAAACAATATATAGGGACGCCATTTTGACTGAAGTAAACACTATACAGGGACGCCATTTTGACGGAAGTAAACACTATACAGGGACGCCATTTTGACGGAAGTAAACAATATACATAGAAGAGTCATTTTGACGGGAGTTTTTAAGGAGACGAATTTTAGGGGAACTGATTGGGAAAGCATGATTTTAGAGGGAAGTAAACATAGACGGGGACGCCATTTTAGTGGAAAAATACACAGGAAGCCACCTTTTTGATGGGAAGAAGGTAGGAGCCGCCATTTTAGGCGAAAGTATATAGTAACGCAATATAAAGTTTAACTCACCACCAGGGCGTCCAGCTCGGCCTCCTCAGCCGTTCTTTTTGGGCGGCCGCAACTGCCGCGAGCGACGTGGCGCTTCCAACTGTCCCGCCGTGTGAAATTGGTCTTACAGTCCGGACACTGAAACCCTGCCCGGGAGGGGGGTGGTCCCGTGGGGATCTCACAGACGACGTTCTAAATGCACGAAGGATTGTTATTAGACGTTTTCATAAGTGTCTTAATGCTAGATAACTATACACACGAAAAATTGTGAAATGGAAATATAATATTAATAAACACGTACCACCCGGGATGGTGGTTGCGCTGGTGCCGGGGTCGGTCCTGTCGCCGGGCCGGACGCCGGTAGCGGGGGGAAGGCCTTCCCGTATGGGATGGGGGTCAACCCCGCCACGGTATGACCGATGGCTCTGCATACGAAAACCCAAGACGCGTGAATGCCATATCGAATGACAAGCTGATCGTCTTCACGGTCTTATATAGATGCATGTTGAACGTTAAGGTCACGTGGGCGTGCCGAAAGATCACAGACTGTAGAGTAGAAAATTCAAAAGCACGGACTGCTGAGTAGAATGTACACAAGCACGGACCGCAGAGTAGAAAGTAACTCTCAAATTGTCTCTCAAAGTAGCTCTCAAACTAAAGAGCTCTCAAAGTACCTCTCAAAGTACCTCTCAAAGTAGCTCTCAAAATAAGGAGCTTTCAAACTTTAGTTAACAAAAAAATCCGCCAGGTGGCGATACTGGTCAAACTAATTAGTTCGAAAAAAATCCGCCAGGTGGTGTTATTTTAGTTCGCTAATGGCCAAACCAAGACGCACGAAATTGGGCAGTAATCGAACATTTAGTTTACAACTTGTCCACAAGGTGACACCACTTGCGTAGTTAGTTTACAAAAAAATCCGGTAGGTGGCGCCAATGGTCAATCCCTTTTAGTTCGTGAAAATTCCGCTAGGGGCGTTAATGGCCAAACCAAGACGCACGAAATTGGACAGTACTCGAACATTTAGTTTACAACTTGTCCGTCAGGTGGCAACACTTTTGCACAATTAGTTCCGGAAATTTCCGCTAGGGGCGCTGCGGGTCAAGCCATTTTGAGTTCACCGAAAATCCGCTAGGGGCGCTAACGGTCAAACTATTTAGTTCGAAAAAATTCCGCCATGTGGTGTCATTCTAGTTACAACAAATTCCGCTAGGGGCGGTACCGGCCAAGTTATTTTAGTTCACCAAAAATCCGCTAGGGGGCGCTGCTTGTGTCCATTGCCTATATGCCAGGGGGAATTTAGTTAAAAAAAATCCGCTAGGGGTGCTGTTTTAGTTCACCAACTATCCGCCAAGGGCGCTATTTTAGTCCACCAACTATCCGGTAGGGTTCCTATACCAAAAGACAAGAGACAATTAGTATGTACATCCGACAATTTTAGAGCTATTACTCTTGGCAGCATTGTTGCCAAACTGTTTGATGTTGTTGTACTATCTAAGGAACAAAGTGCGCTTGCAATCCTTTCTCCTATTCTTTTCTCCATATACATGGATGGATTGTTTGAACAGTTAGAAAAGAGTGGAGTGGGATGCCACATGGGCAACCACTATACGGGTTGCGTCGGATACGCAGATGATCTCACTTCGCTAACACCCACAAGATCTGGACTCAAAGTTTTAATCGATATATGCAAAAACTATGCAGACGAATACTGTGTAAATTTTAACGGTATTAAGAGTAGAAATTTGATTTTTAGAGATCGTAGCTGTAAACCCGACAACAGAACTATGTTTTATAATGATACCGAGTTGGACAGTGCCCAAGATGTTGTACGTTTGGGCCATCATATATCCGTTGTTAATAAGAATAGTCTAGTCGCAGATGCCACTGCCAAATTCTGGAGAGGGTATAATATGTTCATGGCCGATTTCGGTCATATTAAGACGAATGTAAAGTGCAATTTATTTAAACACAATATTGTTGCTCTTATTATGGAGCCCCTCTGTGGGATCTTCAGAGTAAGAGTGTTGGCACTATTTGCATTGCATGGCGAAAAACGCTTAGTAAGTTGTGGGGGCTAGCACCATGTATACACGGTGATGTTATAGCATTGTTATCGGATAGTTTGCCATTATTGGTAATCTTAAAGCAAGGTTCTCCAAATTCATTCATAAAGCTATGAACCACAATTATAAGCAGTGTTGCTAAGTTGTCCATTGCAAATCCATGGTCAAATTGTAGCGCAAACTACCGTTATATCTTAAGTGAATGTGATGCAATGTACGAAGTGTCTACGTATGATATTGGCCGTGTGTGGCAGGCTGGTTTGTCCAGCGTAACAAAATCGAACGTGAACGTATTATCGGAAATGTTAGACATCAGGAATGGTCTTAAGACATGCAATATTTTAGACGACGATGATGTCGACCGTATCATTACGGATATTTCTGTATTTAAAAAAACTGTACAATTGCCACTTTGATGTGTGACAATAAAGAATTTATTTATTGTATGCGCATAGGTGTCTAATGAGTTGTTCATTTTATTCAAATCTCTCTCTATATATATATATTATTGTTAATCAAGTGACTGATAAGATTTGAATAAAATGAACAACTCATTAGACACCTATGCGCGCGCGCACACACACACACACACACACTCACACACACACACACACACACACACACACACACACACACACACACACACACACACACACACACACACACACACATATACACTGTATGTTAACGTTTTGTCATAGACATCGATCTTCTCTCTCGGACGCCATACTTTCGACTCGTCGGAAGACCTTTGTTTTTCTTTCCAAAATTGCCAGTTGGTTAAGGGTTCTTACCGGTTTTAGGGTTCGTACCTTACTTCCAGTTGGTTAAGGGTTCTTAGCGGTCTTAGGGTTAGTACCGTACTTTAGATAAGGGCGTTTTTTATTGAATTTTTACTGGGGGGCAATATCTTAAAAGGGCACTCCTAATGGATAAAAAGGGCCGTTTACGCATACATTAATGATTATGTTCATAACCCCTAGGTATGTATGAAAGCTTAATATAATGTACTATTATATTTGTATCCACCTAGTTGTGGGGCCTACAGTGGCGAGTGACAACTGCATCTTGTTATGAAAATAAATGTTATACATATATCCTAGAAACATGTTTTATTACAACCAACACATGCAGTAGTCATAGAAACATGACGTATCCTGCATGTCAGAACGTTTGACAGTTGTCTCAATTTAACTAGACGAGTCCGGTTTCGCGAGTGAATTCCTAACGAATTCACGCTGTCCGTAGATGTCCCAGCATAGAGCCCAGCATCTTCTTGTCTTCTCCAAGAATTTGAGTGTGGACTCGTACAAGCCAGATATTCCAACCCCTTCTGAACTGAACCTATTGTGACTGGCAGAAGTTGGCGCAGTCTGACAGTCAACTTACAACCGAGATCACAGCCATCAGGCAGGAATGGCTTATTCATCATGTTTTACCTCTGCTCGGCTGCCCCGTCCGCTAAGTCAGATGCCTCATCTGGGAAAAGGCGCCTGACGACGCGCACACCATGCTCAACGAATGATCTCAGACAGCTTGACATCACTAACTCCTTCATGTCTTTGATGACGTCCTCCTGCTCCGGGTGCATGCATTCAGACAGGTATTCGTGCAATGCTTGCACAACCTCCAAACTGATTGCTCGTCTGTCGCGGCGGTTTGTACAAACGAACTGGTGATTACACTTTCGTTGTGTTAGGTCCTCTTTTGTGTTATCGGTTGGACAACTCACTTTCTCCTCCCTTCTTCCCGGGAATGGTCCATCCCTCATTAGGTTCAACTTCTTGATTACCGCATCAGTCACAGTGAGAAGATCGCTGATGAACAAATCACTCCTTTGCAACTTCTTCTGAAGTGTTTCAAATATCTCCAGGATGTCGCCCATCAGAGCGGTGATCAACGTTTGTTGGTGGTTCCAGATTCTCAGGAACCCTTTGGCTTCAGCCTTCTCCTTTCTGTCGCTGGTACTTTCTGGCGCCTGTATAATGTTCCCACACCATAATGCAGGCTGGTAGGTTATTCAACACAGCAACCACCAGCTGCAGCTTGTGCTGGGCAAACCTGATATCGTGGTGCCGGGGGAACTGTTTGACATTCCTGGCCTGCGCATTTTTATCCGTCTCGGCGTCCGGACGAATCGTACGAGTCCTAATAGATTGGACTTCCAGATTCCCAACCCAGGTATGGTGCTGACGACCGACTCATTGGCCGAGTCAGACCGCTGTGCAGCACACCAGAATGTTGCCAAACCTCTCTGTATTTGGTCAGCATGCAGACGTCATAATCCACCTTGTCTGCCGGTGTTTACCGCCTCGCCGTCAGTGGTGACACCAACCAGCTTCGTGTCTTTACCTCCTGTCAGATCCAGAGCTTTGTTCATCGCTTCAAGTAGTCCAGGGGCACCGTTTTTTCTCTGGCGAATGCATGACAACTGCTACTTAGAGTTTTTTTTAAATTTTACTCCAGTGCAAATTAAATCAAACACTAAAACGAATAATAAGTAAGCCCTACAAGGGGATGGTTTGGGAGAATGGGGGCACACTATGGAAAGTTGGTCTGACTGGGGGGGGGGGGCAAACGAAAGGGCTGGGGGGGGCATTCCCACTGTGTATGTTAAAAAACGCCCTGCTTTAGATGGACGTAAATCGATTGCTTTTAACGTTATGAGAGCAGCGTCGATCATTTGACATGTGTCACGTAACTTCTGTTAACGCGTGAAACTTTTTAAAATGTACGCCATAACAACTGTCGATTAGGAATACTCCTTCTGAGTTTGTGTATAAAACATATAGTTTTGCAAGTGCATATAATAGGGGAAGGCCAGGCAGTTAGAACCAGGAGGTAAAGGGAACCATCTTGAATAATTAGAACACAGGCCACAACTGGCGCACTATAGCAAGTATGCGCATATGTCTGCAATAGATACATTCATTCAACACACTACCTACATCGTGGTCATTGCAGATCGATTGTTAATACGGGCATGAGAACAGGAGGAGATAAACTGCGACCTCTTCTCAGCCACTGCTTAGGCGGGTCCAGGGGGATAGGGACACGTGCTCTTTGTAAATAAACCTTTGTAATTAGGCGTTTTTTTTAAATGGACCCCCGTTACGTGCCCCCCAGACGTTTGGAATGTGCCCCCGTTTAGATTAGAATAAGCTGAACGGCTACGCAGCGGCAAAAATGTTTCAACATCCCCGGTCTTCCGATGTCATCAGTCGAGACAGCGAAGAAGCTGAAGAAGAGTTGAAGATACGGCGGCAAAAAATTTTCAACAGTGTCATTCATGATCCGACAGTGCGACAGTGGAGTCGTGCTGAAGGTCCGGTTCAGATCACCGAATGTGAATTTGCGTCGGCCGCCAGTACATATAGTACCGAATTTAAATATATATCAATACACTATAAAACATGTATATCAACATGTGATGATCAGAACGAGTGAGATTATTATCTAATAAATACCGACCCGCGCAGCCCCGTCTGGCTCGTACCTGTATGCCTCGTACATGAGACTGATCATTTAACTCCTTCACTTGCCATGCATGCAACACCCACCATGGCAGCCATTTTCAAGCGGAAGTCAACCTATTCAAAACTGATGTCCTACAACCAAATCTAGTAATTGGATCTTAAAGTTGTATTAAAAAAAATTGTTCATAATAAAATTACGAGTACGGCAATACTAATAATTTTGTCTGTTATAATTATTGGCTAAATATAGGAGGAATGTCAAGGAAAGTGCAAACAACCATTAGTCTGTAAATATCATGTTTAAATTTATGCCTTCGAATATATAAATTCAATAAAATAAGTAAATCGAGTTATATGATTGGTAATTACGTAATACTATGCACACAATCTATTTCCAAACGTGTGGCCCAATAATACCTTTAAAGATGACGCCGCTGTAATCAATGTTAACCGCCCTTTGCTTCAGCATGTGCTTCCGTCCTGCTGTTTCACTAGGTAACTATGCATAACTTCTAGTTAACTAAAATATATTCAAAGAAATATTGTGTGTAAAACACAGAGAGAATGCGTGGAATTATGTTGAGGGAGATGTAATAGTGGTATTTCCAAGAGATACACTAATTATGTCCCTGTTCCGCCATCTCAATATAATAATATGCATTTTTTCGGGTCTTACTAGGTGCAAGTGACGACGGATCTACTCGCGTTAGCATGCATGGCCTATGACCACTGTGTTATTACTGCCCGAGTGTTGGTGCTGTGAAAGCATCTAAACACGTATTACTTCTTTGAATTACCAAGACTTTTACAAGTAAGATTGAGATAACCTGAAACCTCTCCGGCATGAGTGCTCTTATTTGGCTCCGAAAGAAATTGACACAGCGTTGTGCATTGATAAACTATCTAGTGTTGACAGTGATTATATTCTACTTCCTTCCAACGTATATCATTCTGTCCCAACCGTGTATGCGATCGACAACATCAATGGCATGCATGCCGCATCAGACAACTTTTAATGTCGTTAAAACAGACAAGAAGTGATCAATCCAGCTACCCGAGAAATTGCTTCCAGTGTACAACGTTGGGAAAAGAAAAATGTTCTTATAACGCCAAATAACTGCATGTGTCGGCCTGTATAGATATAACAGCAATAATAAACATAAGATATAGTATTAATTTAATAAATCGAAGTAACACATTTATTTACAAAGATATAATCGTAAGTGACGTAACAATAATTTGTTACGTCACTCGACGAATACGGGTCGTTGCGGAATAGATCGGCCAGTGTTCTCCCAGCTATACTGCGGAACTGGCCGTATTAAAAGGAGGCAGTCTGTTTCTGCCAAATTGTGTTTAGTAAGCCCATAACAACGTACGCAACTTGGATGATACGACCCCGAGCATGTTCAAATAGTAAACAAATCATCCAGTTTCAAAACAAGCTTGATTGACAATACTGAGGCGGGCTGAGTTAACTGCAACCCCGTTTGATGTTCAACGATTTTCCATTTTCCCATGTCCAACACAGACTTCGTGTTACAACTTACTATGCTGGCTAATTCTGGGTAGAGGAACAGACTGCATCCCTTTTGACGTACTGTATACCACGTGCAGGCAGTTGGCCCCTACGTCTGTACTATCGTTCTAGCATACCAAGAAGTCTACAACGTACACAGACGTAATGACGACAGTATTAGTTTATTCCATATGAATACACCGTAAAGTATATGCATCCAGAAACGTTTAAATACGCAGTTAATTTATCTTTCTTAACAAATATCTACACCATGGTCGCTACAGGAAACACACGCACATACAGACACATATGCATACTTAATAAGACAATTAAGTGTACTCGATTTATCAATTCCCAGTACATACTGATGAACAATTAGAACACACAGTACTACAATCGGCACTAAACGTCAATAAGAGCGATCTACTCCATTGTAGTAGCAAGACAACTCAGTCACACTTGGAACCAACCAACCTGCTTGATTTGTTATTAGCATGTGTAAAACCAGAGACAATTCATACAGCTAATTACCTTTTATAATAATATATTGTCACTATATTTGCCATTTATACATAAGCCTACCATAACTGAGCATGCAATGACTAGAGACAATGACATTACGTGTATGACATAATAGCCATTGATTGCAAATTGGTAGCGAACGACCATCATTTCCGTAGACTGATTACAATGCAGGCATTTATCTAACTATAACAGAGCTAGCGTATGTGCGTGTATGTTAACGGTTTCCTCCTAGTAAACCCTTTATTTCGTTTTCGAAATTTCTAATTAGTAAATCGATTGCTAACGACATTAGGCGTGGTTCCAAGCCATGCGATTGGTTCGACTAAATGTAACTTGCGTTACGAATTACGTCATTACAAACGAATAACATTTAAAATAGTCTCAGGGAAACCGTCTTCTGCGTCTGCGTGTAGGTTGCGACATCCGAAGGACGAGCATTTTGGTAGTAAATTAATTGTTGTCACCACTGGAGATCATGTAACCAGTGCTCAGCTGCTGTTGGCCTTTAACTAATCTGGTCTTCAGCATCACAATTATTTACATTTACCAGCACGGCTAAACATTAGTGACACTGTGGCTGGCATGGAAATAGAAGCATGTTATTGTGCAGCTGAGATATAATATCATCGTAGCAGGTGATTATGTCATGCGTACAATCGCTGGACGGCGCACGACAGCACGAGTAAAACTAAGTACTGTCGCTGCGTTTACTTAGCGAGAATGGTGCCAAAAACAACTGCCCAACTTTTGAATTAAACTCATTCATTCAATCTACTTAAATAATATTATAAGTATATTGCTACACTGAACATGAGTAAATCTGTATGTGCTGCACATACCAGCATGTGTATTATTAAAGATTATAAACTAAATACATGTAATATTGTATATATATTAATAGTACACAACACTGTTTCCTGTATTAACTCAGGATAGCGACACTGTATGAAGTACTGCTAATAAAATAATCAAATAGAGTTGTGAACAAGTTCGTACATTTTTTCCTTTATGGTTCAGTTCAAAATAAAAAAAGATTACATATTTTTTATGCAAAAAAATAATTACATTATGATAGAATATATAGCTGTTTTCACATTTAAACAACTTCTGATAGGAACATTCATAATCAAGCAAATGTACTGTCACAGGACCAACATATTTCAATTTGTGAATTTTTTGTAGACTTGCTTGTCAAAATTAATCTTGCAAAAAACATTTTAACATATATCATGTTGTCCTATAACGTATCATGTCACTGTCAGTAGCAGACTAGCAGGCATTATTGTAGATCCTTGTTCCTATTTCTGTAGTGCACTATGGAAAAGAGTACTTTGAAAAATTACTGATCAGTGGAAAAGGTCAATACAACGTTAACCTGTTATAATTCTTCAAGAGTCGTCTTTGTTTTGGCTTGATAGGGATACACCATTATGAAATGACACATTACACACGTATGACCAAATACGGGCAACACACAAACAGACAGAGGCTAAGTGAAGGTGAACAAACACAAGTGACGTTCACATGACGTAAAGTTCAAGCGTTAGCAATGCCTCTGAAGTGCCACTTACGCGTGTCACCTTAGACATGACCCTGTTTACACAACCTCAAGTTGCTAGAAGCTTCTTCATTGAGAAGCTTTCAGCAGAAGTATTCTCTGTAGGTTGGTCAACATATTTATGGTGCCGTCACACAAGTGGCAAGTATTCTCTACAGAGATCAATCCCTGTATTTTGTAGATTGTTACTGGAATGGCGGTGGCTGCTTACTCAGTTCTTCATGCTTTAATACAGAAATGTGGTAGTGTCACACTGTAAAAATTATTTAATGTTGCTTACACAGTAATTAATAAAAACGGCTAATTGCCACACTGTAACTACAAGTACCCTGTTCTTATCACTGTGACGTGTGTGTGTGTGTGCGTGTGTGCGCGCTTTCATTCTGATTAAAAACCATCTCCTGGAATGCAGCATTAACTTAGATTTTTCTAATCAACCCACTGTTACAATCAGAAGTAGTTTTCACATTTTGACAGTTTGAGAAGTAGATGTGGCATATACATTTACAACACACATGGTAATGCAGAAGTAGATGTGGCATACACATTTACAACACACATGGTAATGCAGAAATAATGTCAACATTAAGGAAGATAATAACTCGGAGTGAACAACATAGCATCAGTAGAAGAACCTTATCATCTGGATATGTACATGTATAAACTGTCAAAGAGGAAGGTACATTAACTGAACAAATGTTATGCTGACTGCAAAAGCAGGCAGTCAATATTTTGTACCGAACTGTCAGAGATCTGGCAATGATGAACCATACAAAGATGAACAATAGTTTGACTGCCACTAAGCTAATGAGTTCCTTGTTAACATACCATCTGGAGATGGCTGCTTTGGGTGGCAATGTTCTGCAATCTTGTCTTGTTACAATACTAACAGCCATGTGCATATGTCCTACTATGTACACTACTGCTGATCAAATTTATATCTGTGATACACTTGTTTGAATACACAAAAACTCATTCCGACCTCTCGTATACAAATTCCACTGGACAACATGCAGATCAGATAAACATTTTTCTGTCTACAGTGCCTCATAAAAACAACTACATTCTAGTACACGTGTTTCTTCCAAGCAAACACAAACACATATTCCTGAGAAACACAGAAAATCACACAGAGAACAAAAACGTATACATGCGAATCAGCTGTTTACGATTCTGAATGCAAACTGGTGAGTGACAACATTTACAGATACATGACGGTGTAACAAGAAGGTCTGTGAAAAAGACCATTCTTAGTAACAAGATGACCAGTTATATCTCGTACTTAGTTCTCCAAGGATTCTGTTGCTGCCATCAATGTCATAACCTAGGATAGACTTAATGGAGACTTCAGCAGAACGTCATTCCACTTCATCATCATAAATGTCGTACTCTTCCTCTGCAAGAGAACAGTGAAGACATAAACATTGTACTGTCTAAAATTACACTTCTCTAAAGAATCAGCACATCATTTTAGTGTAAAACTGAAAGGTTTATTTAGATTTCATAGTACAGGACAGTCATGAAATTAATGGGAATTCAAACATGTTTGTTTACAAATCTGAAATACATTTATATATTAAATTTGTGAAGGATAGTTAATAATAATCATTATCTTACTGAACGTCTTTGGCGGGTATGCAAAATACCAGCATAAATGATTTGAAACTCATTTTAAAAAACTGTTTAACAAGACTTAACAAGATTGCCACCCAGAGAATTAACTCTAGATGGCAGGTGGACAAGGAAGCCTTTTGGCTTATCGAGAGTCCAACCCTTTTTATCTACGTGTATCCCGCCCTTCTTAGGCACGTGTCAATAGTATTTTTAAACATATTCACGCTATAAGCACCGACACAATCAGCAGATAATCTGTTCTAATCATTTACAGTCCTTTGTGAAAATGAGAACTTTCTTATATCTAATCTACACTGCTCCTTTACTAATGTAACTTCATGTCCACTACCGGTAGTCTTTCGATCTTTCTTAACTGAGAAAAAATATTTCTATCAATATTTTCATAACGATTCAATATTTTTTAAAACTTCTATCTGATCTCCTCTCAATCTCCTGGTCTCTAGTGTTGTCAAACCATATTCTTTTAGGCATATTTCATAAAAAAGATCCCTCAGTTTTGGTATAATTTTAGTCGCTCTCCTCTGTACTCTTTCTAGCAAATCTATGTCTCTCTTGCGATATGGCCTCCACGCTTGTATACAATATTCTAAATGCGGTCTAACTATTGTTTTGTACAGCGGTATTATTATTTCTTTTTCCTTATACACTGTATTTCGCTAAATTAATCCAAGGATTTGATTTCCCTTTGAAGCTGCAATTCCACACTGCTCTGAAATCTTCATATCAGCTCTAATTGTTAACCCTAAGTCCTTTTCTTTTATAGTAGTACTTAGTACAGTACCCCCCATTGTACATTCTACATCTTCGTTCGCATATCCTGTGTGGAGGCATTTCCATTTCCCAAAATTGAACATCTGCCATTTTTCAGACCATTTGATCAACCTGTCAAGATCATCTTGTAAGTGCTGTCTATCTCCATCAAGTTTAATCCTTCTAAACACTTTTGTATCATCTGCAAATTTCAATACCTTGCTTGTTACATCACTGTCCAACTCATTGATACACATTAAGAATAATATAGGTCCCAGTACTGATCCATGTGGTACCCCACTCAAAACTGATTTTCAATTTGAAGCCTCCCCATCAACTACTACCCATTGTCTTCTGTTAATCAGCCATTTTTTTATCCAGTTAATTGTACCATCCCCTATGCCATGGGCCTTTAGTTTAAGCAGTAATCTTTGATGTGGCACTTTGTTGAAAGCTTTCTGAAAATCTAAGTAGATACTATCTACTGGTGATACCTCGTCTACCCACTTGATGTCTTCCACAAAACATAACATATTTGTTAAACATGATCTCACTTTTAGAAACCCATGTTGAGATGGGTTTATCAAGTAATGTTTAACAAGAACATCCATCATGTGATCTTTCTAATAATTTGCAAATCACTGATGTTAAACTCATTGGTCTATAGTTCCTGACTTGTTTCTCGAAACTCTTTTTAAATAACGGTATAATGTTTTCTTCTTTCCATTCTAAAGGAACCACTCCCTCGTTTAATGACAAGTTGAAAACTGTTGCAGGTAATATGCTAATTTGTTCTACAATTTCCAATAGTAGTTTGGGTGGAATCCCATCCACTCCAGGTGATTCATTATCCTTCATGGCCCTTATTTTCTTAGCTACCATTTCCGGGGTTACAATTAACTGTCCTAAATCTTCTGATTCCATCCCCTTGAACTTAGTCCCTAGTTTTTTTCAATGGAACAAACTTATCGATGATGCACCCAATTTCACTCCTTAAGATATTCCAGCATTCTGTTGCTGTCTTATTCATAAATGTTATTCCAGTCTGTCTTTGTTAAATATTTCCTCATGTCCTTATATCTTCCTTTGTAGAAGTGTTTCTCCTATACTGCTTTTTATTATTCCTTTCTGATTTTACTTTGATGGTAAAATGTATCTGGTTGATCTCTACTTCCCAGTGGCTCACATATCTTGACATTGTCAACTAATCCATTCTGTAATGACAAAACTATGTCTAACACATTTTCTTCCCTGGTTGGTTCTAGCACATGTTGAGAAAAGAAACTCTTCTACTAGAAATTTGTGGTCCTCACTCCATGTACTCTGTAGAGATTTCCATTGTATTTGCCCCTGGTTAAAATCAACCATAATAATACAATCCCATTTGCTCACTTCCCTTATTGCATTTTATACTTTTTCATTTTCTTCTATGCTTATGTTTGGACTTTGATAAAGTAACCCAAATGTTAACGTCAAGTTTCCTGTAACTATGTTACACCAAACAAAGCCTGGATAGATTCTTTAATATATAAAATAACTCCACCTCCCCTTCTTATACTCGCTACCAATGTAACAATGATCCGAACTCAAACTCGCTTAATTTTAACAACAATGCTACCTAGTCAAAGTATCTAGCAGGTACTGGCTTACTCAGATGCTATCTTATGTAAGTCGTTTTTATGTTTGTTACTTTATCTCCTATATATTCTACCACATAATCAGGTTTGTTATTTTTTACAAATGTATCAAAGCTTAAGTTACCCTATTATCACTCACAGACTAAAGTGTTCTAAAATACTTTATCTGACTAATTTTAAGCAAATTATTATTACTCAATTACTCTACTGCTACTTTATGAATAATATTAAGGCAAGAATAATACTTACCGATCAATAATTCCACTCGCTTTTCAACTTTTGTGCAACACCAATTCTCAACGATCTAGACAGGCCAATGTTTCCGCCAATACGTGTTTAAAATGTTTATATATTTGCTACATGTATGTTTCAGAAGCACAAGTTCACCGCTACTTACCAGGTTGTACGTAGCGATTTGCGTAACTCTGAGGTTCATCTTCTCCTTCTTCCTCATCTTCAGCCTCCTCCTCAGCCTCATCTTCAGTATCAGACATGATTAGAATCAAGCACAAGTACACTACAAGCAGTTCATTGTCCACAAATTTGCAATCCATAACTGTAGCTTTTCTTAGTGTGTGTTAATGTTACTATGTCCCGATTGAAACTGTTTCAAATATGTTATGTTGAATTTTTTAAGACAACAGTTATAACAAGTCAACATGACATTATTCATGAAAATACACAAACAATTTAAGTAACATGCATAATATGTCAAAAATAATGCTGTATAACATATTTAAAACTATCTCAAGCTGAGGTGTTTGGAGACTGGAAAGAACACATACATAGTACCTCCCTCCACAAGTTTAAGATAATAATAATTTGTATTCAACTTACTTACATTATACTAACAAAACAGGAAACTTACTCATTTATTTTAACATAATTATCATAGCAGAATGTATAATTACACAGTGAAATGTGCAATGCCTAATAAGAGGCTAAATTCAATAACCTAGAAGAAGTTACAAAAACTCCAGCAAAGCGATTTAACATGCACGAGACCAATGTAAGAGGAATCTGCTACCTTCAACTGCATAGACAACTGGTCCCGACTCCACAATTGGCTTCTCTTTCTCCTCCTTCACTTCCAGCCTCTCAATCTTTGGTTTCTTCTCACCAAGACTCTACACAAGGAACAGTGGTTGTTTGCCCAGTCATAGTCCTGTTGCTGATGATAGGAGGCATTGCTTTGTATGCCTTCATTGCAGACAGGTGTGTGCGTGTCGTGTGCGCGCATGCATGCATGCATGTGCGCGCGCGTGTGTGGGTGATTGCGTGTGTGTGTAGGTGATTGCGTGTGTGTGTGTGTGCATGCATGCATGTGTGCATCTGAGTATGCTTGCATACATGTGTTTCTATAAATGATGACCGGTTCAACTAAGACTGAATCTTTCTAGGTACCCAGGATCATTAGTGCCTGAGTATGGAAATAGGTGCCCAATAACAACTGAGCATCACAAGGCGACAGGACTTACTTCTTCTTTGACAGCCGGTCTCTTCAACCTGACAACAGAAATACACACAACCCTCACTCATTGTGTTCAACTCCAAATACGCACCTCATTGTTAACATCAACTGAATAACCTTTTCACTGGATGACTCTTTTCAAAATGCAGTCATCTATATCACTGGAGTGTCATGTTTGATTTATATGGCGAACGTCGGAAATGTAAAACTTGTACAGTACCAAGCTTACACAATGGTACTCAAGAAGCCAGTGCATGCAATAGTTACACTTTAACAAACTAGTCAATCTTACACAAAAAAGTTCAGATCTAAACTACTGTAATATTAAACGTCTATAGCGACTAAATCATCAGCAGAACCGTTCAATCATAAACAGGTACATACAAAACGTCATCACCAGACCGAGGGATTTACAACGATTAAGGGCAGAAATGCAACTTTGGATAAATATGTGGCCCTCCACAGTGAACCGGGTCTTAAGTGACACAGGCCTACTCTGCACACAAGCCAAAAATATCTGTCCAGGTCACATCCAAGAAATGTTTTGATTTTGTCATAAGTGTCTACCTTATAATCTTATCTTTCAATGTCCACTTTAGTTCCTCGACAAATAACCCATAAATAATCAAATACATGTATTCCTGCATTTATGAACCCAAGAATTAAAAAACAATAGACATATGAGTCAAAATAACTTAATTTCTCAAAATGTCGGTTTTTTCAGTTTACTTCAATTTTAGCAATAGATCAAAAACTACTGAAGATATTTCAACAAACGAGGTATCCTTTTACAGCTCATTATTTCTGAAATCCAAAAAGCTACAATATTAAATTTCATAATTTTGCGACTTGATCCCCACTTTGCCACTTATGTGTTACTTTTTTTTGTGGATTTAAGTGTGTCTTGTGTAAAGCGAGCCTCACCTCGGTGAATTGAAGGTGACCGGAGTGACCTCGATGGGGCCTGAGATGAGGTCACTCTGGAGCGAGACAATGTCTGGCTTCTGAGGGTGGACACTGGACGTCTTGTTGAGGCCTTTGAGCACATCATAGTTGATCTTGCTTGAGATCTTCTTCTCCTGTAACATCTTCTCGATGGCAATGCCTGCAGAGCTCGCCTCTGTCTTTGGCTGCTTCTTGCGTGGTGCGCGTCTCTTCTGCAGTTAAGCAAAGTAAAAGATAAGTTTTTATATAGCACAGTACTCGGTCTTTAGAACTGCTCAGAGTGCTTTACACTTCACCCCCTGGCAGATGTGTTCAATTGAACACCAGCTCGACTTTTATGGGAAGCATTCAGCCATATTGCAATACAAAGACTACCTCGTACACAAATATCCACCACTGTCTATAGCCAGATATTCATTCATACAGCTGAGTGAACTGTTAACACACTTGCCCAAAGTTCCAAACGTCGATTCAAATCCAGAATCTCTTGAGAGTTTCCCTACATTATTGCACTCCATGAGTAATAACAATACTGCAGATTAACTTTGGATTTATTATTTTTTATTGAATGGTTAGTAATGTTTTATTTAAGTAACTGCCTATAAAGTTAGTGAGTACCCAATAAGTTTATCTATAATG
The DNA here is from genome assembly GCA_020002185.1 of Paraescarpia echinospica. Lineage (NCBI taxonomy): Eukaryota > Metazoa > Annelida > Polychaeta > Sabellida > Siboglinidae > Paraescarpia > Paraescarpia echinospica. The sequence continues at coordinate 57,794,153 of CM034538.1, read as the reverse complement.
TTTGTACATTTATTTGTACATATAAATTGTTTGATTTGATGTTTTTCTCTTTATTTGTAATAACATATTGTAAATATTAAATACATTATCAACTAGATTATTAAGTTTTATATATACATATACCTTTATGTACCCCAGAACCTAATTAATGTAGACATTGTGGTCCCCTGTTAATGTGTCTACATCAATTAGTTTTCTGGTGAAACGAATCATGCACATAATGGGGCGTTTGGAAATTGCATTCACCTGAAATGATGTCAACGGTTCCACACTATCAGGTTCTGAATTATTGAGTTTCTACCATATAACACAACTTATGTCATGCATTTTATATCTAGCAGACATTGAGCTTTCAAGTCAACAGCACTATAAAAATAAATAAGTTATACAATTTACTATTATTTTATGTCATCAATATGGTCCGGTTACACCATCAGAAAGGACATAAAACTACGTCTTTACATGTCAATCGTAATACCAACAGCGATATATGCCTGTGAAACGTGGAAGAATACGGCGAGGATATCAAATAAACTAGACATATTCCACCAGTGATGTCTCCGGTTCATATTGGGCATATCATGGAGAGAGCACATCACCAATGAAGAAGTGATGAGGAGGGCAGGTCTGGATAGCCTGCATTACATAGTTAAGTCTCGATGACGAGACTAGCGGGGCATATCCTACGCCTACCAGGAGAGAGAACAGCACATGTAGCAATGGAATGGGTGCCTGAAGGTGGAAATAGAAGGAGAGGAAGGCCGACTAAGACCTGGCGCAAGACATTTAAAGAAGATCTGGCAGAAATGGAAATTACCTGGAATGAGGCCAAAGAAATTGCTAAAGACCATAATAGATGGAGAAAGCTCATCGCCCAATGTCCCGAAAGGAACAGGAGGAACTAAGTAAGTAAGTCTTTTCTGACAACAGTGGCCATAGACATAAAACACGTAGGTGTGGACATGTGCCATAAATATGTCTGTTGATGACGCTGAAGGAAATGTAACTAATCTTTGATTTATGTAACGTCATAAATAATAGCCAGCATTCTCTAAAAATAACTTCTTTCTTGTGATTTATCACCGTAATTCATTCAGAAATGATAATGCACCAACAGTAGCCTATAAAATCATTAAACAGATTTATAAAGAACTCATTGTGTTATGAAACGACACATCACAGCCTGTACCAGGTGACGCTTCCTATGTATTACTGCATGTCCAGTGGTACGTTTAGTCACAACAGCATTTATGAGAACACTGGTATTGGTCATAACATTACTTCCACCTACGGTTGTACAGCCTTCATAACACACTTCATCTAGTGTGACACCTTAACGGATGACAGCGTCAAATCATTATGCAGTCATAAGACTTCCAATTGTTTGTCAACAATTGCAAACCAAAGTTAATCAATCAGTGTCCATAAAAGTTCCCACCACAAGAATAACAAAACAAACAGATCAATAAATGCTGTTATTGCCATTATCACATTATGATAATTCCCACTAAATCTATTGATTTGCGTGTGCAACTGTCGCATACGTCTCTATATAACATAAGACTGACCCCATTAGTTTTCAATCTGCATTCCGCATACTTATCAACATTGATTATTAGTGTTGCTATGATCCATGCGCATTTCTGATGTTTTGTTACTTGCTTTGACCTTAATCTGGAAAATAGTCTGCCTTATTATGTTTAGAACAACACATGCACCATATCTACTGGGCACCATATCTACTGGGCACCATATCTACTGGCACCATATCTACAGGGTAACTACAACTGAGCTACCTTCTGTATGTGTATATGTTATGATATTCCTTGTAACATTTTAATACAGATATTATGCATCTCGGCCAAACATTGAAGGGTTGGTCTTGGGCCCCAAGAAGGAAATATAATGCTCAGTTCCAGTCCTAAAGTTCTATTACATGAACATGATCACATAGACCCATTCTCAACTGCCCTGTTATCCCATCCAGATGGTCAGCATTTTGATGGTTGATCTAACTGAACTACCCCGTTATCCCATCCAGATGGTCAGCATTTCGATGGTTGATCTAACTGAACTACCCCGTTATCCAATCCAGATGGTCAGCATTTTGATGGTTGATCTAACTGAACTATCCCGTTATCCCATCCAGATGGTCAGCATTTTGATGGTTGATCTAACTTAACTACCCCGTTATCCCATCCTGATGGTCAGTATTTTGATGGTTGATCTAACTTAACTACCCCGTTATCCCATCCAGATGGTCAGCATTTCGATGGTTGATCTAACTGAACTACCCCGTTATCCAATCCAGATGGTCAGCATTTTGATGGTTGATCTAACTTAACTACCCCGTTATCCCATCCAGATGGTCAGCATTTTGATGGTTGATCTAACTGAACTGAAGCTTCTTGTAAAGTTAAAATATTACATTGGATTCTAGCTGTGGTTTTTGCAAATGGAATGTACTTCATAAAAACTGCCCGAGCATCCCATTTATGATGAACTTTATGGCCCACAAATGCTCGGTTATAGCATTATCTAGTCGTACCTTAATTAAAAGGCATAAAACTAGGTGGTGGGAAATTGAGAAGAGTGTACAAAAACCATGGTGGTGTGATTTTAATGTGATGTATTTATTCGCGTGCAGAGGAATCAGTGGATACGAGACCATAACAGGGAATTGCTTTCATTCTCAGGCATGATCGAAGGCCGTCCGACATTTAATTTCTGTGACTCTAATGGTGCTGACATTGCAATATGCAGCCTATAAGATTAAATTACTCTGATGTGGGGATCTTAGTAATTGCCATATTTATTCATGTGACATTCTTGCTGATGTAATCTGAATTAATATATAGACTCTTAACACAATTCCTAACAAATCATTGCAATAAATCCAACACAAATTCATTCCATTGAGTATTACATTTTGGCTAGCCGACTATGCAGTAAAGTTACTCTATAGTACTTTTTGCCATCATGAATTTTCCGATTTAGATTTAAATTAAACAATCTTCATGCCATCATCAATGCTTTAGTTTATTTACCATCACAAATTGTTACAAAAATATGAATGAATCATCCAATGAAAAGCATTATATTTCACCTGCAAAGATGAAGACTGGTTGTTTATTAGTTAATGCTGAAGCGTAATATATATATATATATATCTAAGGCAGCATACGCAGAGCGCTGCATTATGAGATATAGAATATACTTCCTCTGAAAACAATGCTCTCAAAATCACCAAAAAAGTTGGTGCAAATTCACATCATTATATTTCTGGCTACACTGGTTATGTGTCGTAAAACTGGCATATTTTGTTTCATAACTAAATTGTGTATTTAACATACACTATTAAGAGATGAACGATCACGCTAGCAACATGTTATGTGGTTATCATTGTTATCATTGTTATCGATGCTAATATACTGTAAATGTAACCGTGCTGCTTCACCTTGCACCACTGATAATCTGCACATTGAACCAGATACAACAAGAATGCTGTCGAGCTCCAAACAGAAATAGAATATTTGTAATTAAATTAGTATCTCGAACAACACAAATACCACAGATATTGGCAGGGCTGGACAAAAGACCAAAACAAACGATCCGCTGACAATATAATATTTTATAGCCACTCATTCAGCTGGTAATGGGATCCAAATGGAGTTTCCGCATACTGCAGTCAAAACATGACTGGTAATACTATTAATAGCTCACTGGCATTTTGTAGAGAGCACATCAGGAAACATTAAAGATTGGCTCTTGATACCTGTGGTGATTAGTCATTTAGCCACTACAGAAGCAGCATATCTGTCATAATACATGACAACAGTCATCACAGAATGTGGAATAACTCAACTTTATTGCAAAATGAGCTTAAAAATCATTGGAACAGTTTTGTTAACAACTGGTCATACTTGTGTTAGCGAAACTAACTTAGACAATTATTTCTTTTAAATATCTGCAGTTATTTTACACTAAATGACCATTTCATGAGTTTCCCAATGTTTACTTTTGGGCAATTCCACTGTGACAGACGTTACATTCAGAGAGGTCGGGGGTCATTCCAACTGCTCTGATTGCTAGAGTGGTACCCCCAGGAAATTGGCCCTGTGTATGAGACTTGTCAATGTCCAAGTCTATTTGGTGCCACAGGGAAAAGTGCCTAGGAATATCTATGACTTGGTGGGTAATCAGAAATATGTGCGTGACGGACGTTACTTCAAAAAGGACATGGGTAAAACCAACTAACATTATTTCCAAATTGTGAAACCCTTAAATTGTACAAATAAATGTTTGCCCCTGGAGTGAAGGTAGCCTGGCTATAGAAGACTACCTTGGAGTGAGGGTAGCCTGGCTATAGAAGACTACCTTGGAGTGAAGGTAGCCTGGCTATAGAAGACTACCTTGGAGTGAAGGTAGCCTGGCTCTAGAAGACTACCTTGGAGTGAAGGTAGCCTGGCTATAGAAGACTACCTTGGAGTGAGGGTAGCCTGGCTGTAGAAGACTACCTTGGAGTGAAGGTAGCCTGGCTATAGAAGACTACCTTGGAGTGAAGGTAGCCTGGCTATAGAAGACTACCTTGGAGTGAGGGTAGCCTGGCTATAGAAGACTACCTTGGAGTGAGGGTAGCCTGGCTATAGAAGACTAACTTAGAGTGAAGGTAGCCTGGCTATAGAAGACTACCTTGGAGTGAAGGTAGCCTGGCTCTAGAAGACTACCTTGGAGTGAAGGTAGCCTGGCTATAAAAGACTACCTTGGAGTGAGGGTAGCCTGGCTATAGAAGACTACCTTGGAGTGAAGGTAGCCTGGCTGTAGAAGACTACCTTGGAGTGAAGGTAGCCTGGCTCTAGAAGACTACCTTGGAGTGAAGGTAGCCTGGCTGTAGAAGACTACCTTGGAGTGAAGGTAGCCTGGCTGTAGAAGACTACCTTGGAGTGAAGGTAGCCTGGCTCTAGAAGACTACCTTGGAGTGAAGGTAGCCTGGCTGTAGAAGACTACCTTGGAGTGAAGGTAGCCTGGCTCTAGAAGACTACCTTGGAGTGAAGGTAGCCTGGCTATAGAAGACTACCTTGGAGTGAAGGTAGCCTGGCTATAGAAGACTACCTTGGAGTGAAGGTAGCCTGGCTATAGAAGACTACCTTGGAGTGAAGGTAGCCTGGCTGTAGAAGACTACCTTGGAGTGAAGGTAGCCTGGCTGTAGAAGACTACCTTGGAGTGAAGGTAGCCTGGCTGTAGAAGACTACCTTGGAGTGAAGGTAGCCTGGCTGTAGAAGACTACCTTGGAGTGAAGGTAGCCTGGCTATAGAAGACTACCTTGGAGTGAAGGTAGCCTGGCTATAGAAGACTACCTTGGAGTGAAGGTAGCCTGGCTGTAGAAGACTACCTTGGAGTGAAGGTAGCCTGGCTGTAGAAGACTACCTTGGAGTGAAGGTAGCCTGGCTGTAGAAGACTACCTTGGAGTGAAGGTAGCCTGGCTGTAGAAGACTACCTTGGAGTGAAGGTAGCCTGGCTATAGAAGACTACCTTGGAGTGAAGGTAGCCTGGCTCTAGAAGACTACCTTGGAGTGAAGGTAGCCTGGCTCTAGAAGACTGCCTTGGAGTGAAGGTAGCCTGGCTCTAGAAGACTACCTTGGAGTGAAGGTAGCCTGGCTCTAGAAGACTACCTTGGAGTGAAGGTAGCCTGGCTCTAGAAGACTACCTTGGAGTGAAGGTAGCCTGGCTATAGAAGACTACCTTGGAGTGAAGGTAGCCTGGCTGTAGAAGACTACCTTGGAGTGAAGGTAGCCTGGCTATAGAAGACTACCTTGGAGTGAAGGTAGCCTGGCTATAGAAGACTACCTTGGAGTGAAGGTAGCCTGGCTATAGAAGACTACCTTGGAGTGAAGGTAGCCTGGCTGTAGAAGACTACCTTGGAGTGAAGGTAGCCTGGCTATAGAAGACTACCTTGGAGTGAAGATAGCCTGGCTCTAGAAGACTACCTTGGAGTGAACGTAGCCTGGCTATAGAAGACTACCTTGGAGTGAAGGTAGCCTGGCTATAGAAGACTACCTTGGAGTGAAGGTAGCCTGGCTATAGAAGACTACCTTGGAGTGAAGGTAGCCTGGCTCTAGAAGACTACCTTGGAGTGAAGGTAGCCTGGCTCTAGAAGACGACCAATTACAATTCAGCTTAAAAACAAGAGTATAAGGACAATTATTACACAATTATGTGTGATGGACGTTACATTTTGTCCACTGACATAAAATGAAGTGCTGTGTCCATAAAAAGCAGTACATTGTCCACTGCTGTGATGATAAAGCATTTTAATGTATGGTGAAGATGACGATGTGGGTTTTGATGACTTTTAACTAAAGTTTCACAGACTTTCAAAATTATACAAAGCCACTGAGGATTTACCAATGTATACATAGCCTCTTGTACAGTTCTGTCATGCAACAGTCTGCAATTATTCTAATGGTAAAGTACATCTAAAATCTGTCAAGTTGAAGACAAACACAGTCCCCTAAAATGGTTACACAAGAGTCTGCAAATAAAAAAGGACCAAGAGGCCCTGAAGTCTTTTGGACTATATTGTGAGTTTGTAATTATTAATGAAATGTTTTTTGGTGAATCATAGTTAGAGATCATTAAGGGTTATGATGGAAGTAAAATGTTGACATGTTTAGTGGAGACTATATGCATGCCAGTGAAGATACCTGGAAATATTATATTCAAGTAAACTGTTTCATGAAGAATGTATATATTAGTTATTGTTATTCAACACACAGTAGAATTTTATCACGATACTCTGTTATTTAGGCTGATTTCCACTGGTTGTAGAAATCTTGCAGGAGAGTTGGCGAGCTGCAATCCCACATGTAGCACAGTTAAAGGTTGTTTAAGAAAATGTGCACAAATTTTCTGTTCTTATTTTGCCCCTACCACCCTCCCCCAGAATGGAAAGAAGAAAGACAAGAACTATGATAAAACTTTATTTGTTTGCATGCATTTTTACTTAAAAACAGTACCAATTAATGACATAATACAGATGGTAGGGGTGGTAGGGGTGGTAGGGATGGTAGGGGGAGTGAAGCAATAGCTGCAACATGTATAGTAAAACATCTGAATAATATTCCTTATAATTTTGGCTACGTATGCTTTAATCTTTTCGAGTATATCTAAGTTATTTTATATATTATTTTATACCTAAGTTATTTTATTTTAATCTTACATCATATCTTTATACTGCATTGATAATCATGTCTATTGCTGTTTTAAAGTTTCTCAGGTTCTGCCAGTGCAGTAGGGATTCCCATTACACATTATAGTTACAGCCCACATGGAGGCATTCAGTTTGACACTGGGACAGTGGAGGCAGTGAGCCAAGGCTAGTCCAATACATAGGTTTACAGCTGGCTGTTCCACTCAGCCACCCCCAGTGATCAGAGATACGGCAAAGTCCACTATCCAGTTATAAACAGAGATCAGTGGCTGCAGGAGGCTTACAGCAGTATGGAAATAGTAGGAAAATTTAGCATTTTGGGGGGCCCCTGAAGTGCCCTTAGAATGCTTCAATCAATTACAGATTTCTTGTGTACAGTGGCACTACCACATGAAATGTCTATACAAAATCAGAGAAAAAGGTACTAAAGATTTTTTTTAAATAGGTAAAATGTGAAAATTTACCAGTTTCGGAGGCCCTGGGGGCCCTTAGAATGATTCAATCAAATACAGATTTCTCGTGCATAGTGGCAGTACCCTAAGATACGTCTACACAAAATCAGTAAAAAAGTTGCTGAACGGCAGATGCAGAGTGATGGCATAAGTCCGTTGGACCTTCGACCCAAAGGACTAAAAACAGTCCAAAGCATCGCTGCCTGTGAAAAGCTACAAGTCAACCAATGTCATATCTGGGTGTATTTTTAAATACCATTGCAAGAAAATTTTTCATACAGGTCACAGTAGTAGTAGCTGGTATCATGTGGTATGGATTCATTCAAAACTAATAGGTGGGGAAAGATCTGCTTGATTTTAATACACTATCTTGTATCATATTCAGGACTATTGTGGCCTTGTATAAAAATCTATGGTTAATCAAAATCGGGGAAACTCGCCCCCAGTGATCCCTATCATTGATCATGGTGGGTGGCAGCAGCCTTTTCTTCATCTTCATATAGATTAACTTTGCCTTGGCTAGTACTAAGAGAATTAGAAAGGACATGTTTATATGCCTTCAGATTTTCTTCTCACTTAAACAATTCTGGTTTTGTTGTGAGGGACGTTACCCTGACTGAACACATTGTCCCGAATCCAATTTTTGGCTACCTACTTTCAGAAATGTTGTTAAACGTCCCTATTCTTTAAACTGATGCTACTGACATTATAAGTTGAGTGAAATGAAGTGTCAAAGCCAGTTTGGTATAGGTGATTTGAGAGGCTTAATATTCCTATTTTTGGGTAGTCTGTAGCCTTGAAATTATGTTATATGTGTTGATGCCAGAACCATGAGGAAAAATATGTGTCAACAAGAATTTTCTGTTTTTTTTTACAAATTAGGGGTCTTGTGAATAAATTTTGACCTTTTGTATAATGAAATAATGACATTTTATTTTTTTTCCTCATTTCTCGTGAGTCATGGAATTGCCCTTTTGGCCTAAGTCGAGACAGTTTTGTTAGCTCATATACGTAGGCACAACTGTTCGCCACACTCTGCATGTTTTCTACAACTGTTCGCCACACTCTGCATGTTTTCTACAACTGTTCGCCACACTCTGCATGTTTTCTACAACTGTTCGCCACACTCTGCATGTTTTCTACAACTGTTCGCCACACTCTGCATGTTTTCTATAACTGTTCGCCACACTCTGCATGTTTTCTACAACTGTTCGCCACACTCTGCATGTTTTCTATAACTGTTCGCCACACTCTGCATGTTTTCTACAACTGTTCGCAACACTGCATGTTTTCTATAACTGTTTCGCCACACTCTGCATGTTTTGTACAACTGTTCGCCACACTCTGCATGTTTTTTACAACTGTTTGCCACACTCTGCATGTTTTCTATAACTGTTCGCCACACTCTGCATGTTTTCTACAACTGTTCGTCACACTCTGCATGTTTTCTACAACTGTTCGCCACACTCTGCATGTTTTCTACAACTGTTTGCCACACTCTGCATGTTTTCTACAACTGTTCGTCACACTCTGCATGTTTTCTACAACTGTTCGTCACACTCTGCATGTTTTCTACAACTGTTCGTCACACTCTGCATGCAGCTGTAGAATCTATTGAGTGGCAATGTTTAAACATGACTGTGACATGCATCTACCCTTCTTTAATGTCAGAATGCCCTGGGTGTGTCACTTGATGACTTGGGTATCTTCACAGGGAGTATCCAGCAAAGACCATGCACACAACTATCTCATTACCATATTTTGAGTGACTAATGTGTGTGTCAACTATACAACAGCTCTATACCATACAACATATAGTCGGGACAATCAGAATAAACAGGATTGCAGAAGAAGATCAAAATTCGGATTGAGACCGGAGGTAGTCCTAAAACTTAAGGAATGTCTCAAAAAGACCGTGAAAAGGCGAGAGTGGGACAGACTAGCGGAGGATCGTGATAAATGGAAATGACTGGTTGAGAAGTCGGAAAAAATCAAGGGATGTTACCCCAAACCTGCAAGGACCTGGGGAGGAAGAGGAAAACATAGAATGAACAACACACTCTAGGGAAGTTGAACATTAATGCAATAATGTACATTTTTATACCGTGTGTACAATGTGAACTTTTATAAAAATAAACTTATATTTTTGTTGTTTTCTATCTTAAAAAGTAACAGCTGAATTTGTATTTATAATTATCAAACGCCTTCTGCTGCATATTACTGGATTACTGAAATACAAAGCACTTCAGAACAACTAAGCTATACTTACATAATTCAAGGACAGTGAAGGCCTATATTATTTGCCAAACCAGTCAACTTACCTGTAATTCATTAAAGTTTGCTATGTCCCTTACACTACATACAGGTAAGACAACAGAATATATTTATAAGTCTGTCCTTACCTTCTTTGGGTCAGGTTTCTCAATGCCAAGCGCCTTCTCTCTCGCCTCTTGTTCTTCTTTTTCTGCAAAACAACAAGTTGCACATGACAGAACTGTCTGTGACGTAAAGCTATACATATTCAGATATCCTGCTGTATGTAATATAACAAACAAAATGGGCCAAAAGGCCCTGAAGTCCTTTGGGAAGGATTAGAATCATTCAATCAAATACAGATTTCTTCTGTATAGTGGCAATACCACATGAAATGTTAATACAAAATCATAGAAAAAGTTACTTAAATATTTGCACTATAACAAAAGTTACAAGAATTTAAACAGGGCACTCATCAAGAAAAGTCCATTTTAAAGTCGAGAGTCATTATTCACATGAAAATAAAATTTAACATCGTATAACAAAATATTCATTGCTATTAGTGTTATGTAGTCACTTTACACAGTAACACTGTATCATACAATAACAATGAAGGCAATACTCAACACAGTGGTACTAGTTTACAGGGCTACTTTATGTCTCTTAAGGACGCCGTGTTTTAGCAACTAGTCCAATGTGTGACAAACACACTACACTACATAACATCTCATTTTAGAGGGCCCTGAGGTGCCCTTAGAATGATTCAATCAAATACATATTTATTGTGTATAGTGGCACTACCCTAGGATATGTCTATGCAAAATTACAGAAAAAGTTGCTGAATGGTTTTTGAGATATGGCAGCTAACGGCGGACGCAGAGTGATGGCATATGTCCGTTGGACCTTCGGCCCACAGGACTAATAATATTTACCCGCTACTGTTTTGCGGGTATTAATGATATATAGTTATTTTACTTTCACAAAAAAATGAAAATTTGAACATTGAATAACGTTAACGCAAACATAAATAACAATCATATTCATATAATTAAATATTTCCTTTAAGAAATTAATACGTCTGTTGGACAAAAATACTACTTCTACAGGAAGTAGACGTAACCAAATTTAAGTTTTAAATCATGTGCAATTCATATGCCATTTTCCATTGATGTGATTCATTGTCTTTGAGATGATATTTGAGTGAAACAGTTTCAGATCAGCCACATCAGACCCGCAAACAATACAGAGTTTTGGAATTTTATTTGATGTTGGTATTTTTTTAAATATTTTTTAGCCAGATGGCGGCACTTGCTTGTAATATAGATGCTGTAGGCCAGTTAGTTAACCTGAGAAAAACAAAACAATTTATATGTAGTTATACAGAATTTCAAGTACAAAATACGGATTTAAATCAAGAAAACATGGCATGACTGCAGTTTGAGAGTTTCCATCTGGAAAGTATCAGTGCTTTGACAGACTCAGACAGGTGGACACAATACAGTTCTTGGCACATATAATTGGCCCAATATCTCAGTCAATGGTCTGACCCATATTATACACTCAGCCCTAAACACTGTAATCTAGCCCGGAGATGAGTTCAACCACGAGCAATTTCCTGTCCCATGAACCAGACAACTGTCAGTACAAAAGGAGGCTCCTTATGTTGTTGCGTGTATGTTAGATTTAAGTGACGGCCATTATTTCCGTCTTACTTAGTCCATTCACGATTCTGCACACAACAAGCCAAGTCTAGACAGATGAAGTCAATAAATTCAATAAATATTCCCAATGTTATGCAGCACTTTGGTGCATTACCATTGAATTTCTAAACATGGCCTGCTGAATATGGTGGCTGTGTTTGTATTCACTGCGTGTTGATGTAAGCATCTTTTAGTAACAAAACAGGCTGGCCACGAAGAAAAAATATTACACCAATGGACACAAAATTTCTCAAATTTGATGGGTAGCTGAGCTGGCCTTGACTTTTATAGATTTGGGAGGGCACCATTAGAAGGCGTGGATGTACTTTGGCCATGAACTATTGCTTACTATGTGAAGAACAGCTGAAGATCTACCAAGTTATGCCTTCTAGGGATGGGTATTTTCGCTAGTCCACTGTACTGTCAAACAGAACATATGCAACTCTGAATTGACACACAACTACACTTTCATGATTAAACTGGCAGCACGATCAAGCAATATCAAACAAAGTTTTATTTTACAAATGCCCCCTTACTGCATACCTCTGAGTTCCCGCAGGTAATCTGCGTTGGCAAAAAGCCACAGAGAAGTCTTCCGTTTCACCTCCTCGTCACTGAGAATCAACTGTAGGACAAGCAGTCATGCTAATGAGTCTTATGATAATATAATATGTTGCAGAACAAACATAATTATTATTACTGTCAAACCTCACTCTATGGTTAACCCGGTAATACAACCAGACAGTTCCAACTTATTTTTGTAACAATACAATATAGGAAATTAGTCCTGCTAATAAGGCCACCTCGCTATTCAGGTCACATTTGTCCAGTTCCAGGATGACCTTAATTGTGAAGTTCCACTGTATTTATTAATATTTTATTTGAAATAGCACCAGATCAAAAATAAACTTGGCATGGTGGTTCTCAACTTATTACAATATGGTTGAAAATCACAAAATAAATAAAATATTAATTATCATTAAAAACATAAACATAGCATAATCTCACAATATAATAAAATTATAAATAAATTATACATAAATTTCGGCATTTTAAATTCATGATAATGCAACACTACTAAAGTTGTATCATGCTTCCTTAATATACATTAATGTGAGTCAACACGTATTACTAACCTGAATCAACACGTATTACCAACCTGAATCAACACGTATTACCAACCTGAGTCAACACGTATTACCAACCTGAGTCAGCACGTATTACCAACCTGAGTCAGCACGTATTACCAACCTGAGTCAGCACGTATTACCAACCTGAGTCAGCACGTATTACCAACCTGAGTCAGCACGTATTACCAACCTGAGTCAGCACGTATTACCAACCTAAGTCAACATGTATTACCAACCTGAGTAAACACGTATTACCAATCTGAGTCAGCACGTATTACCAACCTGAGTCAACACGTATTACCAACCTGAATCAACACGTATTACCAACCTGAGTCAACACGTATTACCAACCTGAGTCAACACGTATTACCAACCTGAGTCAACACGTATTACTAACCTGAGTCAGCACGTATAACCAATCTGAGTCAGCACGTATTACCAAGCTGAGTCAGCACATATTACCAACCTGAGTCAACACGTATTACCAACCTGAGTCAACATGTATTACCAACCTGAATCAACACGTATTACCAACCTGAGTCAACACGTATTACCAACCTGAGTCAACACGTATTACCAACCTGAGTCAACACGTATTACCAAGCTGAGTCAACACGTATTACCAAGCTGAGTCAACACGTATTACCAACCTGAGTCAGCACGTATTACCAACCTGAGTCAACACGTATTACCAACCTGAGTCAACACGTATTACCAACCTGAGTCAACACGTATTACCAACCTGAGTCAACACGTATTACCAACCTGAGTCAACACGTATTACCAACCTGAGTCAACACGTATTACCAACCTGAGTCAGCACGTATTACCAACCTGAGTCAACACGTATTACCAACCTGAGTCAGCACGTATTACCAACCTGAGTCAGCACGTATTACCAACCTGAGTCAGCACGTATTACCAACCTGAGTCAGCACGTATTACCAACCTGAGTCAGCACGTATTACCAACCTGAGTCAACACGTATTACCAACCTGAGTCAACACGTATTACCAATCTGAGTCAACACGTATTACCAACCTGAGTCAACACGTATTACCAACCTGAGTCAACACGTATTACCAACCTGAGTCAACATATATTACCAATCTGAGTCAACACGTATTACCAACCTGAGTCAACATGTATTACCAACCTGAGTCAACACGTATTACCAACCTGAGTCAACACGTATTACCAACCTGAGTCAACACGTATTACCAACCTGAGTCAACACGTATTGCACGTATTACCAAGCTGAGTCAGCACGTATTACAAACCTGAGTCAACACGTATTACCAACCTGAGTCAACACGTATTACCAACCTGAGTCAACACGTATTACCAACCTGAGTCAACACGTATTACCAATCTGAGTCAACACGTATTACCAACCTGAGTCAACACGTATTACCAACCTGAGTCAACACGTATTTGAGTCAACAACCTGAGTCAACACGTATTACCAACCTGAGTCAACATGTATTTGAGTCAACACGTATTACCAACCTGAGTCAACACGTATTACCAACCTGAGTCAACACGTATTACCAACCTGAGTCAACACGTATTGCACGTATTACCAAGCTGAGTCAGCACGTATTACAAACCTGAGTCAACACGTATTACCAACCTGAGTCAACACGTATTACCAATCTGAGTCAACACGTATTACCAACCTGAGTCAACACGTATTACCAACCTGAGTCAACACGTATTACCAACCTGAGTCAACACGTATTACCAACCTGAGTCAACACGTATTACCAACATGAGTCAACACGTATTGCACGTATTACCAAGCTGAGGCAGCACGTATTACAAACCTGAGTCAGCACGTATTATCAACCTGAGTCAACACGTATTACCAACCTGAGTCAGCACGTATTACCAAGCTGAGTCAGCACGTATTACAAACCTGAGTCAACACGTATTACCAACCTGAGTCAACACGTATTACCAACCTGAGTCAACAAGTATTACCAACATGAGTCAACACGTATTACCAACCTGAGTCAACACGTATTACCAACCTGAGTCAACACGTATTACCAATCTGAGTCAGCACGTATTACCAACCTGAGTCAGCACGTATTACCAACCTGAGTCAACACGTATTACCAACCTGAATCAACACATATTACCAACCTGAGTCAACACGTATTACCAACCTGAGTCTTCACGTATTACCAAGACAAGAAACAAATTAAAACTAACTTGATTGTGTAAGACAGAATTAACTTACTTGGTTAATTTCTTCGTCGTCGATTCCTGTTAAATCCAACTCACCATCGCCATCATCAATCTCTGTCAAACAGATGGAAATGTGTACACCGAGATCAACATTTTGGTTCAGTATTGAAGTGAATCACTAAATTATGTGTCTGTTTTTTGCATTACTTCCTATAAGTGTTTGGTGGAACACAGTGGCATAGTGGCTAGAGCACAGTACCACACTCTGAATAGAGAGAACCCAGGTTTCAATCCCCTTGCTGTCATTTCAAACTTTTTGCAAATTTGTTCACTCTACCTTGCTCCAATTCATTAGGCTTTGTGAAGGAGTCCTGGCTATGTAGACTGCGGTGGATACTGGTGCAAATAGTATTTGTGCAGTAACTCCAGCATGGCTGAAATCTTCCCAGGCAAGTCGAGATGCTGTTCGATTTAACAGATCTGTGAGGGGGTGAAGTCTTATTGATTCATGTCTTGGCCATGAATAAATAAGACTCGTATAATTAGTTTACCAAATGGCTAAAGAAACCATAACAATGAAAATGATTGACATAAATCCATTGGATGGTCAAAACTTGTGCATCGCGACACCAAACTTACCGGGTTCCTCGGACAGTATGAGACATTCGTCTATGGACTCCTTCAGCCCGAGACTGGCAGCCGTAGGGCGAGGACCGGGGTAGCTGGACACCTCACCCGGGGGTGGCATCAACAGACTGTCTAGCTCCCCTCTCTCCAGTCGTTCAACCTCTGCGTCACATTCATCCTCCTGCTTCTGGATAGGTGGCGCCACTGTATCACCGCCTGCTGACATCGCGGCAGGACTGTCGAAGCTGACGCCAAGACGCACTAGGATGTCATTTGCAGGGCAGTCCCCGCCACCCAAGGACTCTGTCTTCACTAGTGACACGTCATGGATGTGACACTCCGACAGGTCAGAGTCGGTGACGGAGGAACAGACACTGCTCGCGTCTGAAGGGGGAGAAAATACTTTGATTTAATATGGAAAAATAGTGTGTATGTGTGTGGGTATATATATATATATACATATACTTCACTGCAGACTTTTAGAGTTTAATGTGTATTCTATGAAACTAAATGACAACTGTTGTATTTATTAAAAGGATCAGTATACATGACCAAATAAATGTCCAGTTTGCAGCATGGTAAGTCATTGCACAATTACCTGAGTTATCTAGAAGTCTTTTGCTTTTCTTCACTGCAGCTTTCTCCAGGACACAGTCAATCTCAGTCTGGAGCGCAGAGATCTCAGCCGTCAACTGGGTGATGTCAGGCACTTCATCTAGCTGTACATACAGACACAGCGACACAACAGTAAATACACATCCCGTATTCATTCTAACTTAAAGTACGCTTAACAAACATTTGAGATGTGGAAATATATCACATTTTACAATCAAATAAGCGTACAAGGGCATGCACCTATTTTCTTTAGCTTCTGTGGTTCCTGAGTAAAAACCATCTCAGCAGACGTGGTTGCCAAGCAATTTCTGCATCCACATATATGAGCAAAATTACACCAGAAAGTCTGATATTTTAGGTGGACCTTTCAATGTGTTTGTCATCACTGAGCTTTGGTCTAGTGACTTTGGTAAGATTAAATAACAATGATGGATACAACAGTGAAAGTTGGCATTGGAGATCACTGTCACTGCGTTGGATGCTACTAAAGTAGGGTACACGCTAAATAGGCATGTCTGGCACTCATTCATAGAGCTGAGGGAACCAGAGCAAAGTGGATCAAACAAAATCACTCAAGCGTGGAAACAGTTACAAGAGCCACAAATGTAACACTCTAGGTTCTGTTGACTGAGTGGTTGATGCTCTGACCACTACGCTACCACGCCCCACAAATGTAACACTCTAGGTTCTGTTGACTGAGTGGTTGATGCTCTGACCACTATGCTACCATGCCCCACAAATGTAACACTAGGTTCTGTTGACTGAGTGGTTGATGCTCTGACCACTATGCTACCATGCCCCACAAATGTAACACTAGGTTCTGTTGACTGAGTGGTTGATGCTCTGACCACTATGCTACCATGCCCCACAAATGTAACACTCTAGGTTCTGTTGACTGAGAGTGGTTGATGCTCTGACCACTACGCTACCATGCCCCACAAATGTAACACTCTAGGTTCTGTTGACTGAGAGTGGTTGATGCTCTGACCACTATGCTACCATGCCCCACAAATGTAACACTCTAGGTTCTGTTGACTGAGAGTGGTTGATGCTCTGACCACTATGCTACCATGCCCCACAAATGTAACACTCTAGGTTCTGTTGACTGAGAGTGGTTGATGCTCTGACCACTATGCTACCATGCCCCACAAATGTAACACTAGGTTCTGTTGACTGAGAGTGGTTGATGCTCTGACTACTATGCTACCATGCCCCACAAATGTAACACTCTAGGTTCTGTTGACTGAGAGTGGTTGATGCTCTGACCACTACGCTACCATGCCCCACAAATGTAACACTCTAGGTTCTGTTGACTGAGAGTGGTTGATGCTCTGACCACTACGCTACCATGCCCCACAAATGTAACACTCTAGGTTCTGTTGACTGAGAGTGGTTGATGCTCTGACCACTATGCTACCATGCCCCACAAATGTAACACTACACTGATGCTCTGACCACATGCTATGTACTACACTGACATGCTCTGCTATGCTACCATGCCCCACAAATGTAACACTAGGTTCTGTTGACTTTGATGCTCTGACCACTATGCTACCATGCCCCACAAATGTAACACTAGGTTCTGTTGACTGAGTGGTTGATGCTCTGACCACTATGCTACCATGCCCCACAAATGTAACACTCTAGGTTCTGTTGACTGAGAGTGGTTGATGCTCTGACCACTATGCTACCATGCCCCACAAATGTAACACTAGGTTCTGTTGACTGAGTGGTTGATGCTCTGACCACTATGCTACCATGCCCCACAAATGTAACACTAGGTTCTGTTGACTGAGTGGTTGATGCTCTGACCACTATGCTACCATGCCCCACAAATGTAACACTATGTTCTGTTGACTGAGAGTGGTTGATGCTCTGACCACCATGCTACCATGCCCCACAAATGTAACACTAGGTTCTGTTGACTGAGTGGTTGATGCTCTGACCACTATGCTACCATGCCCCACAAATGTAACACTATGTTCTGTTGACTGAGAGTGGTTGATGCTCTGACCACTATGCTACCATGCCCCACAAATGTAACACTCTAGGTTATGTTGACTGAGAGTGGTTGATGCTCTGACCACTATACTACCATGCCCCACAAATGTAACACTAGGTTCTGTTGACTGAGAGTGGTTGATGCTCTGACTACTATGATACCATGTCCCACAAATGTAACACTCTAGGTTCTGTTGACTGAGAGTGGTTGATGCTCTGACTACTATGCTACCATGCCCCACAAATGTAACACTCTAGGTTCTGTTGACTGAGAGTGGTTGATGCTCTGACCACTATGCTACCATGCCCCACAAATGTAACACTCTAGGTTCTGTTGACTGAGAGTGGTTGATGCTCTGACTACTATGCTACCATGCCCCACAAATGTAACACTCTAGGTTCTGTTGACTGAGAGTGGTTGATGCTCTGACCACTATGCTACCATGCCCCACAAATGTAACACTCTAGGTTCTGTTGACTGAGAGTGGTTGATGCTCTGACCACTACGCTACCATGCCCCACAAATGTAACACTCTAGGTTCTGTTGACTGAGTGTTTGATGCTCTGACCACTATGCTACCATGCCCCACAAATGTAACACTAGGTTCTGTTGACTGAGAGTGGTTGATGCTCTGACCACTATGCTACCATGCCCCACAAATGTAACACTCTAGGTTCTGTTGACTGAGAGTGGTTGATGCTCTGACCACTATGCTACCATGCCCCACAAATGTAACACTCTAGGTTCTGTTGACTGAGTGTTTGATGCTCAGACCACTATGCTACCATGCCCCACAAATGTAACACTCTAGGTTCTGTTGACTGAGTGGTTGATGCTCTGACCACTATGCTACCATGCCCCACAAATGTAACACTAGGTTCTGTTGACTGAGTGTTTGATGCTCTGACCACTATGCTACCATGCCCCACAAATGTAACACTCTAGGTTCTGTTGACTGAGAGTGGTTGATGCTCTGACCACTATGCTACCATGCCCCACAAATGTAACACTCTAGGTTCTGTTGACTGAGAGTGGTTGATGCTCTGACCACTACGCTACCATGCCCCACAAATGTAACACTCTAGGTTCTGTTGACTGAGAGTGTTTGATGCTCTGACCACTATGCTACCATGCCCCACAAATGTAACACTCTAGGTTCTGTTGACTGAGAGTGTTTGATGCTCTGACCACTATGCTACCATGCCCCACAAATGTAACACTAGGTTCTGTTGACTGAGTGGTTGATGCTCTGACCACTATGCTACCATGCCCCACAAATGTAACACTCTAGGTTCTGTTGACTGAGAGTGGTTGATGCTCTGACCACTACGCTACCATGCCCCACAAATGTAACACTCTAGGTTCTGTTGACTGAGTGTTTGATGCTCTGACCACTACGCTACCATGTCCCACAAATATAACACTCTAGGTTCTGTTGACTGAGAGTGGTTGATGCTCTGACCACTACGCTACCATGCCCCACAAATGTAACACTCTAGGTTCTGTTGACTGAGAGTGGTTGATGCTCTGACCACTACGCTACCATGCCCCACAAATGTAACACTCTAGGTTCTGTTGACTGAGAGTGGTTGATGCTCTGACCACTATGCTACCACGCCCCACAAATCTAACACTCCAGAAATGCTTACAAATAATGCACTTGAAACACAGGTCCCAAGTCTACCACTTTGGTGGTTTCACTACCAATTTTTATTCAATTTGTTTATAGAATCCGTATATTTTATTTATACATTGCGTTTGATCCATCAAGTGGGAATTAGCACTTTAAACATACATTTTTATTATTATCATTATTAATTCAACTTCTAAACTGTAATTTAAAGGTTAAAAAATAATAAACGTAATAAGTTTGAATCCAATCCAACATGTACAAACAAAATATAACTTTTTTCAATCTGGGTTGAAAATAAGTTGCAAAAAAATGGCTAAACAAAAATATCAAAAGAGCACTATCAAGGGATTATATTTACCCCCCCCCACCCCTGTATAGAGTTCACCCTCACCTGTGCCAACTTAGCCTTCTGTTTGCCCTTGGTGAAGCAAGGGGGGTCCATTTCCTCCTCCAGGTCAATCTTCTGGAACTCATCAATGGTGAGTTGACTTGATGGCGTCTCTTCAAACTCTGCCAGTCTGTCGACAGTCAGAACACACAGATACGGGCTCAATTAATGATAATAATAATCTTTTTAGACAAAAAACTCAGTGTGCTCGTACATATCATCTGTACACACATATATACACAACATAAACGATACAAGTACACACAGGAAGCAGGGACAACCTAGACTAGTGGAACGCCTGTCGGAACAGATATGTCTTTCACCAAGATTTAAACTCCGACAGAGTAGTGAGATTGCGCAGACTGACAGACAGTGAATTCCAAAGAGTTTATGTGACGTTACAACAACTCTTCAATCAAATATAGAAACACAAACAATAATTTTTGGGTGCCTCACCAGACAAAGAGTCCTCCAGGAAATGTTAGAGGGAATGGTTTGCTGCAAGAGGCGAAGGAACACAAGAAGACAGATGGACAGACAGCAGCAGGGCATGAATAGGATGAGGTGTAAAGAACAAGAGCAGCACAAGAGAGAGAGGAGTGGCGATCCCCGGCATACAACCTTGAAGGAGGACTCATCACCACGTAGTGATGTCTTTGTGAAAATCTGTCATAACCCCTTCAACCTGACATTATTTTATTAAATGAACTCCGAATCCCCACAGAGCACGCAAAACAATCATCATGGTATCAGTGCACCCAGGTTATTTTTTTGCGTTTCACTTCTTTGTACTTTGTTTCTTAACACTGCAAGTTGTGTTTACATTAAAGATAATTGAATTCCGCACAAGACGGTGCTAAATATATGCTAATCTACTTTTAAATTAAACGTGTCAAATGCGATATGCAGTGTCTGTGTATGTTCACATAGATTTCTCGTATATCTACTAACTCTTTGTCAGTTAATATTTTCAAACACACAGCAGATATACAAAAGAATCCAGATACACAAGTCACATAAGTATCTACAAGACGATGCTACCTCCACACATTTTTTTAAAGATAAAAGATGCTTTCAGATGCTATGGAAAGGGGCATCCAGATGCTATCAGGTGCTTACGGTGTGAGGGATTATTGACTCTATCGGACACACTAAGAATGGTAGAAGGCAGCTGTGATTCGGGTACACAAAAACACTGGGCAGAAAAACTATAAGAAGAAATACATGTTCAAAACATGTGGCAAAACACTGCCAAATCAACCATGGGAAATAAGCATAATGGTGCCTGTATTGAGGTAATAAAGGGATTTGTCAAGACATGGCAATTTGATTCATTGAGCTGTGATAAGTCTGCATTCTACTGCATCACATATGACTGCATTCGATGACCAATTCCCTGGCACTGCAACTAATCAACTGGAGTTATTTATCCGGATAATCAAAACCCCAGTTATTCAGGTCACATCTGCACAGGTGATTTGTTTGTGTGGTCTGGGGTGGAACGGTGAAGGTTTTTATCTACTTTTGATCTTTTCCCGCTCTCTAGACCTGTCACATTACATACAATGTGGATTTGGGGATTCATACAGGTATATCTTAATTTCAGTATTTTTACTGGCCTATCATGTTTTTAGTTTTCAATGGAATTTTCAGAAAATATATACATTTTTTAACAATATTTAATAATTTCTTTCAGTGAAAAAAATTCCAGTGCAATGTTTTAAAATCATAATTAGTAAGAATAAATTGATCTGCTTTTCTGATATTTTATCACTTTCTTTAGACATTTCACATTATATATAATATGGATTTGGGGAATCATACCTGCCTATCTTAGGATTCTTACTAGCCTATTCTGTTTTTTATTTATTAATGTAATTTTCAGAAAATGTTAATCCAGTTAACAAAATTCCACAAAGTTTCAACACAATAATCAGTATTTTCTCATTTATTGATATTTTGATGTCGATGATACTACCAGTACCAGTAAGGCAGTAACAGATTCCCTATACTAAGAAACAATAAAGTGCACTGCCAAATTTCAGAGACAGATATTTTTCACATTTATATGGGAATTGTAGTAAAATACAGATTTAGACAAAATCTTGCAAGTCTGCCTTTTGGTGTTAGACAGATAACATTAACTGATGCATGAATGAATACAAATTATTTCCTAGAAAATAATTATGTGACTTTTTCTTGAGCAAAATGGCAACACCGATCACAACTGAGCTGCTGAGCAGCCTATCTTTGGGGTCTAGTTTCACCAAGATAAAGAGCCCATAAGGAAAATTCATCATTAAAGGAAGTCCATTGTTATATTTTAGTGCATTTCCAAAATGCAAAAAGCAGCCGTCAAGGAGGACACACCTTCCGTGGCACACCAGCCAAAGTGTCACAGTTGTGTTTCCTAGTGTTGAAAGTTTTTCAGTATGTAAGATCCCTGGGAGCGAAATTGAATTTAAAGAACAAAATTGGGCTTATGTTAGTGAAACAGTCCCCAGAACTATATTTCGTTTTGCTACTTGGAGACTTTACCTTTTCCTTATAGTTCCTTCTCCTATCTTCACCACTTTGATGATCTCCTTGATAGTTCGGTTGAAGTTATGGATGCGGGCCGCAACCAACAGAGCTGAAAGAACAGTTCATATCACACATCAAAGTGGGTATTAAGTAACAAAATTGGTAAATGGAATTTGTACCTTTTTGGATTTAAGAGATCACTAGCTTTAAAATGATACCTTAACTGTTGAAATATCTTCTGTAGTTTTGAGTTATTATTGCTAAAACTTAACCAAACTTTAAAAAGAAAGAGAAAAAGTAAAGGTAAAGGTAAGTTCTTATATAGCACAGTATCCAGCCCTTAGCGCTTTACTCCCAGGCAGACCTGTTCAATCGAATACCATCTCAACTTCTCTGGGAAGCAAGGTCATTTTGATACATTTTGTCTATAGTATTGTATCGCTGTTTTTTTCCATCCGTTAGCATTTAAAACTTTTTCACCTAGCCATGTCTCAACATATCCCTTTCCTTATCATTCTCAGACAAGGCAGAAGTCATTGCCCCCACACCTTACTTGCCCAGCACAATTCTGAAGTTTCACCTGTCTTACCTACTTCAAAGAACTGACACAAGCCTAAGTCATCACCCCTTCATATGCCTACTTTACACATGCCCGAGTCATCACCCCATGTCATACCTACCCCACACATGCCTATCACCCTATCTTAGTCATAGATTACTAGTCTAAGAGTTGTGGTCCTATCCCTTACCTGCCCCACATAAGCCTGATGGTCGGCGCCCCTGTGCCATCCAGTCGCGTTTCATCCTTGACACGAGACGCAGGGCACACATTGACACCTCATGTGTCTTCTTCTCAAACTCCAGCTTGTGTGCAAACCGGTGAATGTACAGACACGGATCTAGAAATGATACAGCAACAGACATGTTAACCGACCCTGTTCCTGGGCACCTTGCACACTCCTCTAGCTCACAAGTCTTCCTTCGGTTTACCTGCTTCAGTCATCTCTTGTCTACAGGTTCTATTTGTTATGAACCAACTGTAGTTAGACTCCTGTAAGGATTTACCCATATGATGTGATGAAGTTCTCTGTCTGTGAATTTCTCCAACAGTTTCCAAAGTGATGGCTGTATCATCGAGTCAGATGGCTTCTCAGCAACTGATTTAATTTAGTTTCACATGACTGTAAAAGTATTCACCATTGTTGCAGGTGTCACTACATTAAGCCCACAAAGGATTATTTTATTAAATTAAACTTTCATTTTTTTAAATGAACACGTTATGTCTAAATGTTTTCATTTTCCATCAATGTCGCCTACCTAGGCAAATAACCATAACCCTCAGCATTGTAATATTTAATAGTATTATGGAAAGGAATCTAACTTTTTACTCTGTGTAAAATAAGTAATGTTTGTCAAAGGGGGGAATAACACTAGATCATTGTTGATAGCTCATTGCAAGAAGCTTGTTTGAAGCAATTCGATTTCCTCACAAGCTAGTGGGTACTTACAACTAAAGTGATTCCATCTGGCGGGTGAAGTTTACATTGATTAAATACCACCCGCCAGGTGCCAGCACCCACACAAAGACTTCTGGGATTGAATGTCAAAACAATATGGCTTCGATGGTTCGAGTTCTTCGTATTTTTCGCAAACAAAATAAGTAACTTTCACGAAACGCCCTGGAATAATTAAACATTTGAATTGAAGGTAATAAAACAATTACTCTGGTGCATTAAATTATTGATCCATAAATCGGTTTTACCACTGGCATTTAAGCGGATACAGACCGAATCCAGTACCAGTAATACATGACATTTTCCAATCATCTGTTGACTCTGGACAAGTCCCCAATACCTGGAAAGAAGCCAATGTAACAGCAATTTTTAAGAAAGGAAGTAGAGCAGAAACATCTAACTACAGACCAATATCCTTAACACCTGTGGTTTCTAAACTTCTTGAACACATCATACATAGTCACATTATGAAACATCTTGAACAGCACCACATTCTAACTGACCACCAACATGGCTTCCGTGCCAAAAGATCAACTGAAACACAATTAATTCAAACAATCCATGACATAAGCAAATCACTTGATGAGAAGAAATCTGTAGACATGGCCATCCTTGACTTCACCAAAGCATTCGATAAAGTTCCACATAAAAGATTAATCCACAAACTCAAACACTATGGCATCACAGGCCCAATATCATCATGGATAAATAGCTTCCTTACAGGAAGAACTCAACAGGTCGTTATAAATGGATCTAAGTCAACATCAACTCAAGTCATTTCTGGGGTACCACAGGGCACAGTACTGGGGCCCCTACTTTTCCTACTTTACATAAATGACCTGCCAGACAATCTTTCCTCAACTGTTCGCCTTTTTGCAGACGACTGCCTGTTATATTCACCGATTAAAACTGACCAAGACACATCTGTCCTCCAAAACGATCTGCTCAAACTTGAGAAATGGCAACACACGTGGCTTATGAAATTCAACCCCACTAAATGTTATACAATGACAATAGCCTCAAGAAAACCGACACCAAATCTCTACACATTCTGCGGACAACAACTTAAATCTGTTGAATCACACTGTTATCTTGGCATACATATATCAAATACATTAAATTGGACAATACAAAGCAACTCGGTCACAAAAAAAGCACAACAGACATTGGGAATGATTAGAAGAAATTTAAATAAATGCCCAACCCAAATCAAGTCCATAGCCTACACAACCCTTGTCCGCCCCATACTTGAATATGCGTCAGCATCATGGGATCCACATTGCCTAAGAAATATCAAACTCATAGAAAGAACCCAGAGACAAGCCGCCAGATTTTGTAAGAACAACTATTCTAGAGAGCCTGGAACGGTAACACAACTCCTTAAAGATCTCCAGTGGGACACCCTCCAATCACGAAGAAAAACCCAAAGACTTAGCATATTATATAAAATGGAACATAACCTCATAGATATCCCACTAGATCAATACACCAAACGCAACACCAGATGCTCACGTAAACATAATAAACAGTTAGTACAAATCAGGCACTCGACAAACATATTTGGAAACAGCTTTTTCCCAGTCACAATAAAAGAGTGGAATTCTCTACCTCCAAGCATTGTATCAAGTACGTCACTGAATTCATTCCAGATTAGCCTAGCCCAACATGTAAAAAATTAATCCATAAGAGCCACCATGCGCACTGGCGTGATGTGTCCATAGGACATTTTGCCAGTCAAAATACAGATACAGATACAGATACAGAATCCGCTTTGAAATTTGAGTCTGACATTTCATTTGACGGAGTTTTTCTCGTCACGGACAAAACAGCTGGTAAATAAATCATTTATAGAAGGTACATATTATGCATCCTATTCAGACAACGTAATGTTACAAATGGTGGCGACGGTAAACACGTATAATTTTGTAAGAATAAAAACGCACATCTTAGGCTTATTTCAATGGCATTGTCAGACTCAATCGGCTGTCACTGACAAAAAGTGAATGCAGCAGGTATTGCAGTAGCAACAACAGGATAGCACAAGCCGCACAACTGTAGTGTTAATATTACACATTGGACAACAGGACGGAATTGTGTTATACTTATATTATAACTGATGAAAGCAACCGTGTCTGTAGCTGGCTAAATATGATATGAGAAACTATTCATTTTCTCAGATGAATGGCTTTGATTGTGTACATGCTAGCAGCGTGAACATATTTAATAACAAAATCGACAAATACCTCAGAAGGACATGTTTCACATATAAATAAAATAACTCGATATATATTGTCCACTTGCCATCTGGGGTTGGTTCGGTTTGCATTATTGTGCTGAATACCAGACCATTATCCATAGACATCATAAATGTTGTATAGATGCATAACTCTTCAACGTAATAAAACATTACCTTCATTTGTATTTTACATGACAAAGAATGATAGTCCATAACGCTGTTCCCTTACTCTTATCTACATCATTTACACGTCGCGGTTCATGAAGGACATGGAAATCCTTGAATAGCATGGAATTTCATTAGTTAGAAATTAAGCCCTTGAAAGCGTGGAATTTTCTAAATAGCATGGAGAAGGCTGGAATTCCATGTTTTCACAAATAAAATGACACAGACACCCATAACGTTCAGTTGTCCATCCATGAAAACCATAAGTGGCGAACCACTCACCTCCAGAGGGTGCCACTGTGGAACAAATTTTTTAAGATCAAAATCCTGTAGTGGTGATTTATGACTGACCAGTTTGTTCCATCACCAAGGTGGGTGTAAGCTAGAACAAGTGTATTATTAATTACACTTAAGATATAATAATTTTTATGTAACATCATGCTCAAATGTAACTTGGTTTTGGCATGGATTTGTTAAAGGAAACCTGGAAATTGCATGGAATTTTAAAGTTGCTCAAGTATATGAACCCTGCTATGTCCATTTCTAGAACTGCGACAATGAACCTAGAGGATGACGATGAAGGGAACCAGGAGGTGGTGGGAGGGGAGGTGTGTGGCAGGAGACTTCACAAGGCTGGTACTGTCACACGGAGCAGTCACACCCAGCCAGTCACCACAGTCAGCTGTCCCACCACCGAACACAACTGGCAGGCCAACTACAAGAGAGTCATCGAACGCAACACAGTGATGTTCAACAGCGAGTTCATGGCTGATGTTCACTTCATGGTCGGCACAGCACCGAACAAAGTGCATGTTCCAGCACATAAATATGTACTGGCAACGGGCAGTTCTGTGTTCTATGCAATGTTCTTTGGGGGACTGGCACATGCTGCTAGTGAGATCGACACACCCGATGTAGAGCCGTCGGCTTTCCTCAGTCTGCTCAGGTATGCAAGCTGAGGCACATCGTTTAATTGTCAATTCTATTGGAATACTCTACATCTGTTGTAAATGCACTGTTGTTGTAGCTGCGTAATGAGTACTCAACCAAAAAATAGCGATTCTATCTTTAACTTGCATTCATGTTATTCTTCACGGTTAGAAAAAGCTCAGAAACGGCATCAACAATTGTAGGTTTACCATGCAAGTTTCTGTTGACAGATACCTGTACTGTGCCATCTGTTTTGACAGATACTTGTATGTGACGTCTGTGTTGACAGGTACCTGTTGTGTGTTGACAGATACCTGTACTGTGACGTCAATGTTGACAGACAGTACTGTGACGTCTGTGTTGACAGATATCTGTACTGCGACTTCTGTGTTGACAGATACCCATAATGTGACGTATGTGTTGAAAGATACCTGTACTGCGACATCTGTGTTAACAGATACCCATACTGTGATGTCTATGTTGACAGATACCTGTACTGTGATGAGGTGGAGCTAGAGACAGACACCGTGCTAGCGACACTCTACGCTGCCAAGAAGTACATCGTGCCACATCTTGCATGTCAGTGCATCGCCTTCCTCGAGACAAGTCTGAGTGCGAGAAACGCGTGCGTGCTGCTCAGTCAGAGCCACCTGTTTGAGGAGCATGAACTAACTCAGCGGTGCTGGGAAGTGATCGACGCTCAAACAGAGGAAGCTCTCACCTCAGACGGCTTCACGGATATCGACCACAGTACGTTGCAGGTGATCATGTCACGTGATACACTCAACGTGAATGAAAAGTTGCTGTTCACCGCTGCCATGCATTGGGCACAGGCTGAGTGCATGCGTCGTGGCATAACCACGACCGCCGAGAACAAACGTAGAGTGCTCGCGAATGTCCTGTATATGCTCCGACTGCCCACCATGAATGTGAAGGATTACGCCAACGGGCCGGCCAAGTCAGGAATCTTAACTCTGCAGGAGGCGCATGATTTGTTCCTGTACTTCACAGCTGATGAGAAGCCACCGTTGCTTTTCCCCATAGTTGCGCGGCGTGGTCTGCAGTCACAGCGTTGTCGTCGCTTCCAATCATCTGCATATCGCAGCAACCAGTGGCGGTATCGCGGCCGCTGTGACAGCATCCAGTTCTCTGTGAACCGACGCATCTTCATCGCTGGGCTCGGACTGTACGGGTCAAACAATGGCGCATCCGAGTACCAGGTGAAGATTGAACTGAAGCGCAGTGGTGCGACGCTTGGCCAGTGTCAAACTAAGTTCTTTTCAGATGGCTCAAGCAGCACATTTAGTATATACTTTGACCATCCGGTGCAGATTGAAGCGGACACGTTCTACACCGCCAGTGCCACACTGGACGGGGCAGAGCTAAGCTTCTTCGGGCAGGAAGGACTCACAGAGGTCAATGTTGGCAAGGTGACCTTTCAGTTCCAGTGCTCGTCTGACAGTACGAACGGCACCGGAGTGCAGGGTGGACAGATGCCAGAACTCATATTCTTTGCCTCCTAGCCATAGTCAGGGCAAACAATGATGTGGCTGATCTCAGTACACATAAACTGATAAGTTGTGTGCTCACTTTATGAACTGAACCAACCTCGGTGACTGATGTCACTTGCAAAAGTGTATAACTTTTTATACTGTCAAACTAGATAACCTGTAAGATGTGTTTCTTATTTGTTCACAATTCATGATGTGTTGCTGTATGTTTATTTATGTTTAACACATCAGTATCACTGGTGTATCAACCTATATAACAGGTAACATGATTGGTTAACACCTCGATAGGTAAACAAAGGCTGGTCAGAGGGGTAATTTGTGGATTTCTTACAACTGCTTTTTGATGATATAGGTGCATACATGTTGTACCCACAATCAATCTGACAAAGACAACAAGTGTGACGATGTACAGCTGAGTCGGTGTCAGGGCTGGGTCCAATTACGTAATTGTATTTGTGATTACAAACAAATGTTGTAATTGTAATCGATTCTGTAATTGTAAATTATTTTGTGTAGTTGAAACAATTACATAAATTACAATTAATTACAGGTTTCTGACATCACACACTTTATTTAAAAAAAAAAATTTAAAAACATGTCACAGGTTGTTTTCAGTGTAAAATCATACAAAATACCCAAATCACCAAATGCCTCTGAAGTTGTGATCCCAATGTGTCATTCACCTAACAGTGCTAATGAATGAAGAAGCCATGTAGCTCTGAGTGTCCAAGACTGGTGTCTGCTCAGAAGGTAGATCAACACCTGTCACTGTCCAAGGGTCAATATCCCCTTTGTTCTTTAGCCAGGCTGCAAGCTGGCTAAACTGGTCTAGAGGCTGCCTGAGTAACAGTACTTCCTCAGAAGATTTTAGCAGCTCCTAGTGCTCAGTTAGCACTGTCTTCTGAGAGCAACAAAGGCATTTTATTGTGGATTTCCTGGCATGTTTAATTACTTGCAACTGTGGTTATTAACTAGAGATTTCTGATGGGGAAAGTATGATCCTTGGTGCGAGGCCTTTGTGGCTTCAATGTCATCAACGTAAAAAAAAATTATATTATGTTATATAAATTACTCTGCACATCATTTATTGACTTCAATTCCAATTTAATCTGTTTTTGTTTTCTATAAATTTCATTCAAATTGAGACCATTTGTTTTTCAATTAATTCTACTTCATGATTGACCCTTTCAACCTTACACACTCATGCATGCCGTTTCATTGATAAATATTTTGGTATGTCCCATTAATGCAGTGATTCCATTAATGCATCTGTAATTGTAATTGAAAACTTAATGGTGTAATTGATCTGAAAATTGTACAAGGTTTAATTGTAATTGAAATGATAAATGAAAAGCAATTGTAATTAATTTTATTTTGTGTAATTGGACCCAGCCCGGGTCGCTGTACATCCATACATTAGGATGTATGCCCGACGTAGTGTGTATTACTACCTCTGGCTGGAGCTCATCTTACAACACTATCACATTTGGGCAATTGTTGAGGCAATATCTTTAGAAACAATAACCTTCACCAAAGTTATTCTTAAGGGAATTGGATAACTAAGTTATTTACTCAGATGTAGAGATAACAGTCTTTGGCATTATTCAGTGTATATTGCAGGAATACATTCACGAATATTATATAGACACATCACGCCATATATATATATGGCGTGATGTGTCCATAAGACATTTTGCCAGTCAAAATACAGATACAGATATATGGATTATGCATGACCATATATATATAAATATACATAACATTATACACATGTTTGTATATATTTACCCGGTACATAATGGTGTGGATACATCTTTAGTAAATGTTTTTGAAATAAATACCATGTTTGTATATAAAACTTGTCAAGATATAAAGTATGTTTCATGGTTTGTTAAATAATCTGATTTGCTACTTGTATTTAGAATTCAAATTTTGTGTGACTCAGACAAGCTATCACTACTCTTCATTACCAAAACAATTTTTTAATTGACCATGCGGGCCAAACGAACCATTGTCCGTTATCTGCAAACATCTTGCACTTTTTCGAATTCACTTGCTTTTTGGCCATTCCTCCAAAAAGCAAGTGTGAGAGAACATGAAATGTGTGAGAGTTAAAAAACTCCACAAGATTTGGAACCTGGAATTGTGACTGGAACCATAATTCATCAGGTGCATCTTGGTGCAAAGTGAACCTCATCAGATGTCAAGTGATGCTTCGACTGAGCCATAGGAACTATCCATCAAAGAAGCTAAAGAAATTCATGATTTTATTGGAGAAACAAAGATGAAACCTTACCGAGGGCTGGAGCATTGATGTGTAGTTCTCGAGACAGTTGCAGATATGTTCGGCCCAAGTGATAAACATTTGCCTGGAACAAGAACAGATTCCTAGTGACTGAAAACAATTGCCATAAAATCTCAGTTATAGGACCAAACGTGGCATTTTCGTGTCTACTTTCATGCTGGTGGTTAATTTCTAAATATTAGATATTAAAGATTAAGTGAAATTAAATTTTAAATGTCTTTGAAACTTTGTATACATAAACTTAATATCTTGTCAAGTAATGTGCCAAATATGAAGCCTGTTCATTATGAACTCACTGTCACTAAGCTCACTTAAACGTGGTCATTTGCATGTCGCAGCCCGTCAGATGTTGCCGACGTCACAACAGACAGGGCTGCTGAGTGCACCCTATTTTTTAGAGCAGTGGTGCGGCCTGTTGTTTCAGAATTTACATGAACATACAATCGCAGAATTTAATATTTTTTTAGATCACCATAAAGATAAAATTCTTATGTACAAGTTTGTCGCCGGATGTACATGTATCTTGCATTATATCTGCTGCCTTGTATACATTGCAGGAATAAGCATTTGCAGTGTTCAAACGGCAATAACTCAAAAAGTAAAAACAAATCCACGGTACATCCAGCGACAAACTTGAAGATAAGATTATTATTTTTACTGTGATATAAAAATATTAAATCCCATTGCAAGTTTGAGCATTCGCAATGTTCAAACGGCAATAACTCAAAAAGTAAACAACATTTCTGTGTGCATCCAGCGACACATTTGTAGGTAAGGTTATTATGTTTACGGTGACTTAACATTTTAGGTATGGCCTGAAACACCAACCTGTTTAGATGCATGCCATGCTAAATCCTAGCATTGCTACCGGCTGTGATGTCACAATGACTGCGAGGTGTTGCAACAAACTGCAGAAAATGTACATAAAAGCGCAACCAAAAGGTGACGGGAGTTAAAAAATTAGAATATCAGGACACTATTTTTAAATTATATTTAATTCAGATTGGGAATAAAAGTATAATTTTGCTTAGTCTTTAATGGTGGTATTGAGGAATCATGGAAGTGTAGCATAAACAAGATACCTGATATTCAGGCACCTACTGAACACAATATCAATGAAGCTGAGTAAGGTGTTTGACTGAATTCAGAATTAAAACATCCCTGTGTGGTTTTACCAACACCCAAAAATGATGGTTTACGAGCATGCGAATGGAACATTTGGTAACACCAGCAGGTGCCTCCTTACCTGTAGAATGTCACTGAAATCCAGCAGCATATCTGTAGTTAGTTAAGGTATTTGTGTTGCCAGGTGCTATCGTTAATTTCTGGTTGGCGCCTGTTTAACTTGTGGTCTAGTTTGTACACTAGGTACTGAAAAATACAATGAAAAAGCCACCTGAATCACATCGCTTGTGTTCATTGTTTGTTTGACGTTCAGTATTGACCCATCTTAATAAAATAAGTCACAAATC